>JANBPO010006705.1:0-40234 GCA_024336825.1 Amorphophallus titanum | reverse complement strand
TTGACCTTCAGCTCCAGCTCGTGGCGCATACGCCTTTGAGCTTGCTTGACTGGCTTGACTGTTGGAAGTATTGCCAGTTCATGTTCAGCCACAGAGGGGTCAAGCCCGGGCATTTCTTTATAAGTCTAGGCGAAGCAATCCCTGAACTCTTCTAGGAGCTGTTGATACGACTGCCTTTCTTTCTCACTGAGGAGGGCACTGACAAAGGTTGGCCGACGATCATCTTTGCTTCCGAGGTTAATCTCGATCAACTAGTCCACAGTCGCCTGGCCGCCGTCTTCGAGCATATCTCGATCATCTTTGCTTCCGAGGTTAATCTCGATCACTGAGGAGACCTTGCGTTCGACCATCTGGAAACGGTCGACGAACTTCTTCTGCATATCAGGCCAATCAGCAACAGAATTGGGTTGAGTCTTGAATACCACTGGAAGGCGGTGCCAGTCAACGACGTGGCAAAGTATCGTAGCAAATATGCCTCTTCCAGTGCCAATTCACCCATGACCGTCATATAGTAGGCCAGATGTTCATGTGGCGAGCCCTGCCCGTTGAACTTCTGAAGTTTCGGGGCCTTCGGGCAGTCAGGCGAATGCTTATTGAATTGATGGTGGAGAGGATAAGTCACGCTGTACAAATCAACGGTGCCACACCCTCCCCGTGCTGAGCAAACATCGCCTCCATGATGCGCTCGATCATCTGCTTTTGCGCCATAAGGCTGTCTGTAGTAGGAGTGGCCGACGATCGCGCATTGACTTCGTGTGGTGGGACTTCAAGGTCCACCACCAGCGGCAATTTTGCAGCGGTGACGGAGGCATTGGACGCAACTGGAATGGGAGAGGGCTGCTGTTCCACTCCGGTGGGTGCCACCTGGGGTTGAATCGGAACCTCTTTTTCGTGCAATAGCGCCTGCAAGAGATTCTTGAGTTCTTGATTCTCGCTTCGGAGCTCTTCCAATGCCAGGGTGTGTATCTCTTTTCCCAGGTCTTCCTCGTGCCGGGGGTGGCTATCCCCATCGACACTGTGAACGTCCTCTTGGAGCTCTTCATGCCGTGCCAGTTCGGGCTGAGACGTCCCAGCGGCTGGCGCCTGCTGTGTTTGTTCCAAGATCCGGGACACGGGTCTTGACCTCCTCAAATATTGAGAGGCTGGTTGAGCTCCCTCGAGGTGTCCTCCGGCTGCTTGTCGGCGGAGGTGGTACATAGCTGAGGGTCATGCCATCAATCAATCACCATTTTTCGATGGAACTAATTATCTGTACAGGAAGAATCGAATGGAGGTTTTTATGTGTGCCCAGGATCACATGATCTGACGTGTTGTGAGTAGAGGACCATTTGTTTTACCAGATTTAGATGACACTTGGACACTGGACCAAATAAAAAAATCCACAACCAATTTTGGAGTGCCATGAATATCATGCAATGTGCTATCCACCCCACTAAATACTCAAGGGTATCCACTTGCAAACCTGCAAAAGAAATGTGGGATAGGCTTGAGCTAATCTATGAGGGTATATCTAAAGTCAGGGCCACCAAGACCAACATACTAACTACTAACTATGAAATGTTCAGAATGAAACCAAACGAAACTTTTTCTGAGATGTATGCAAGGCTCACATAGTTAACTAATTCATTAAAATCATTGGGAAAAGAATACCCTAACAGTGAACTGGTTAGGAAGATCCTTAGATCTCTCACCCAAGCGTGGCACGCTAAGGCCACTATGATTGGGGACTCAAAGGGCTTGTCTACCATGACAGTAGATGGTTTGATAGGTTTGCTCATGACATATGAGCTCAACTTGAAGAGAAGTGAAGAAGATGTCAAGCCCAAGAAGATTGTGGTTCTCAAAGTTGTTAAGAGCACATACAGCTCAGATGAGGATGATGGAGATGACCTTCCGAAGGCTAGCACAGCTGACCTTGCCTTGCTCACTAGGGAATTCAAGAAATTCTTGAGTAGACGAGGCAAATTCCAAAAGAGGAAGAAGGCTCCACTGGTGAGTAGAAACTCCAATCTTAGACTTACTCATGTCAAAAATTCTGACAATGTTATTTGCTATCAATGTAAGAAAGCAGGACATATGCGAGGAGAATGCCCTGCACTGATCAAGCAAGTGTCCAAGGCCAAGGGAAAGAAGTCCAAAGCCATGGTCTCCACCTGGAGTGATGATGAAGAGAAAAATGAGAGTCCTTCTGCAGATGAAGATGAGGATGACTTCTGTCTCATGACTGACGGGAGTGAGGATCAGGTAAGCAACTTTTTTGAAACCTTTTCAATGGATGATTGGGAAGATGCATATGCCGATCTACTTGAGAAGTATGAAATTTATAAAAAGGAGAATAATCATTTGATAAAAAAGATCAATGCTCTTGCTCATGATAATCCTGCAAAAGGTTGGAGAGGACAAAGTTGATTTTGGCTTGTGGACCTTCCAAGCCTTGACCTCTGTGGACTGCACGTCAACATGTCTTGCACTTGTAATTGACGACCGCCTCCATTTGGCCTTGTAAAGTTTGAAAACAGTAGTCCCACAGAACATCCTCCCATAATCGGCATTTACCCTCTCTGTTTAGGTCAATTGTGGACATTGGAGATGGACCGTATCTTACTAAAATTAATTAGTGAGGATGTGATATGTGGAGAGTTTAGTGTATCATATTCATGGGACATTCTGCGAGAAACATTTAACATCCGAAGTGGGTTCAATTTTCCCACCTCCCATTTGAAGCATAGGCTTGGCTTCTACAAATCGTTTTATGTAGTAGCCAATGCTCTTGTGTCCGATGGGGGTTTCAAATGGGATTGAGACTTCAAAGCAGATATAAGGCACTGACATGCTATGGGATGCATACAATGAGGTGTGTTAAATAGCCACGAATCACTGAGTACACTGAGATTTTGTAACTATGAAATGCATGCTAATTTTATACACATTATTTTTACAGTTTAATCCACTTATCATGTGATTTAAGGGGAGGACATTACCCTTGTATAAGGAGATTATGCATTCTCTCTGTACGTGGGACAACCTTGGTCTGTGAACAACTGTGCATGTCATAATTGATGTGCATTGATGAACTTTGCATGATTTACCATGTTTAATTTCATGTGTTAACTTTATTCTCATATATTTACTTCATGCCATTATATGGGAGATTATCTTCCTTATTTTCCTTGTAAACAAACTCATGTCGGATAGCAAGGGGAAGCCACAAGTAACGAACTTCACGACTAGGGAAGATAAGGTGTTGTTAAATCTCTGGATTGACCAGTATCATAAGAACACTTGTAACCAAGGCACTTTCAAGCAACATGTGTGGAATGATATCATAGGACCATTCAATGCTCAAACAAAAAAGGGGGTTGACAAAAATAATCTATAAAATAGGTGGAAAAATTTGAAAAAATTATACCATACACTCGAACAATTGATCGCACGGACTTGTTGAGTAGTGGATGGAGGATCTAGAGGGGAGGGGTGAATAGATCTGCCCCTCTTTTCCCAATGCAGCCCTCTTTATAGCTAGTTAAAATAAATTACAGCGGAATACAACTAGCTTAACGAAATATGCTACGATTGCCTTATAGTTTATCCTCTCTGCGAAGTGTTGTGCTGTTAGTCTTAGTGAGGCATGGAAGGTGTTTCAGAGGATGAAGATGCAGACGGCAATAGGGGGGAGGTTCCTGCTTCTCCAGTTCGAAAGAGTGTTCGACATACAGCGGGCAACTCGAAAGAGGGTTTGACATGTGGTGGCACGTCCTCTTCCTTCTTTTGGACGGCCGACATTGCCTTTGGAGGAAGGTAGAAGCGGACGGATGGGGGCGTCAAGCGTCGCGCCCTTCTCCTATCCCCGTTCCCCCTCTTCCTCTTCCCCTCCCCTCTTTCTGCCGTCGATCCCATCGGTAAGGGGGGTAACTCTTCCAATTTAAGGCAACAGCTCCCCTTCAGCCTATAAAAGAGAAGATCTTACTAAGGTAACTCTTCCCACAGACGGCGCCAGATGAAGAGGGGTCATCTCGCGTGGTGCCTGAGTTGATGATAATGACCACGAATGATAGAACTGTAAAGGGGGAAACGAGTCAGAGGTGCCCAGCGATGAATCCCCAGCGAAAACCTCCGATGCCTAAGTCAGTGATGATGGTAGAGCTCTGGTGCAAGAAGGAGGGGGGAGGAGATGAGGGCGCGGGATTCCTCTCCACCAAGTGATGAAGTGGCTCTAGCTCAAGGTTGATATCGCTTAACAGTGCTTACCTTTCACAGGAGGGTCTCCAAGGTTTATATAGCTACTCATGGATGTGAGAGCCCTGTGAGGCGAGGAGTTTCAGGGGGGTTACGTCCCCTTCGTGGGCTCATTAAGGCGCGAGGGCTCTTAATCGCCATTATCCCCACGATTCCCAGCTTGTAAAGGTCGTGCAACAGTCGCTTGGTTAAGCCTTCGTCAGTCGGTCCGAGCATATGGCGCTGGCTTTAAGGGGTTTTCCTGAGCGATCGGCACAAGGCTCGGGCGGGATGCGTAGGCCCTCAAAGGGACCTCCCGATCGACCTAACGCTTGAACTTCGGAACCCGAAGGTCGCCTAGGAAGCGCTTAATCCGAGTGAGTTATTGGGCTTAGTGGGCCCCGAAAGGGCTATCACTCATACGAGTCGGGCCTCGTTTGGTCTGGCAGGACCTCGTTTGGCCGTTCCTTTTTGGGCGGTAAAATTCCCCCTCTCCACTTGTCCCCCTTCTACTCCCGAGCCAAGGTTAGCCTCGGTCGAGTAGCATTTGAGGGACGGCTCCCTGCTCTTCCCTCTTCTCCCTACTACATTTCTCTCTTCCTCTCTCTTACTCTCTTCTTCTTTGGTGGCTGTCGAGGGGGAAAGCCCCTTTCTTCTCTTCTCCTCCTTCTCTTCTCTCTGGTGTGCGTGGTGGTCTCTTCTGTGTCTTCCTTCTCTCTTCCTTCTTTTTTATTCACCGGGGAAGAGGAGTTTTTATCTCCCAGCAGCGGGAACGGTGATGGCGGGGTAGCATTGATGGGCATTGAATGGGGGGTGACTCCCTTGTCCTTGGTGGCAGGGGGATAGGCAGCGTGCCTTCACCCCTAGGCGACACCTCAGCTAGCCCTGAGGTGTCCTTGCTGGGCGCCAGAAGTCATAAGGCATGGCCCTAAATCTATTTTGTCGGTTGTGCCACGGAAGGGGACGGCCGCTGTGCTGTTGGAAGAAGCCTAGGAGCATAGCACTGGGGAACCGAGAAGGTGTGCCACTGGGCGATGCTGAGCGCTTGCCGTGGGAGGGCGTTGGGAGCACGCCGTGAAGAGCCCATAAGGGGCGTTCTGCTGGGCACATGGCAGTGTGCCGCTGAAGGGCCTACCGTGGGCGTGTCACGGATTGAGCATGGGAGAGTGTGCCGTTGAAGGGCCAGGCAGGGCGTGCCACTGGAGGACACTTAGAGTGTGTCATTGAAGGGCCCCTGCAAGTGTGCTGGTGAAGGCGCCATGGGTGTGCCGCTGGAGTGCGGGTTGGGGTGCACCGCTGAGGGCACCAAAGTGTGTCGTTGAGGGCTGACCGGGGCGCCGTTTGTGAGGCATTCAAGCCCATCATGAGCACAAGTTGTGGTTTATTGGATTTTCTTCGGGGCCCATAGATTGTGGGCTTCCCGGGGATGTATTTCTCTTCACTGTCGTGACTCTGGAGACGGCTTCACAGCAATGTATGTTTGTTCGGAGAGTCCGTGTCACGCCCCGAACCTTTATTTACAGCGGAAGACTCGCTTGGGGAAACATGAACAGCCGGCATGGTAAGTCTCTCGCAAGCAAGAAATAACCAGAGCGTGGAGCAATCACACATAAGATGTAATTGCACAAGTATTTACTCAAATTCAACTTCTATTCCATTGATAATCAAAATAATCAAATTGCAACCACTAATTCATCCTTTAACAAATTTGTTAGACTCAATAAATCAGAAAATTACATAGACTCCTGGAAGAATACCTTGCAAGGATGAAAATGATGAAAATCTCCTCAACCGCTACTAGGAGACAGGAAGTGATTTTGATAAGGTTGGAACCACATGTGAACCCTGTCTTGGGTCTTGGTACCCACCTTGCATTTATGTCTACCGGTGAGATCTGATCTCTCTCAACCCCAAGGGACAGGTGCAAAGGACATTGTGGTTAGGAATGAAAGAATAAATATACTAAAAAAGAGGAACATCTTAAAACAACAGGTGATGGAAAGATGTTGACAAGGTTAACCGAGGTAGAGACAAGTTCAGTCCAAATGGGCCAAGGAAGAGAGTCAAAAATGAAGAGCAAAAGCAATCTAAAAAATGTGCTAATTCTTTATTTCAACAGCTTTGCTTTGCTGCTGACCGGGATGACTGCGGAATAGAGGAAGTGTGTCATGAGAGGAAGGAGATAATGCATCTCAGGTGAAAAATATCCCCAAACATTATCAATACAACAGGACTTATTATGTGATGGTGAAACTTGAGAGAGGAAGGAGATGATGCATCTCAAGTGAATGATATCCCCAAACCATAGTACTGAAGTGGTGACAAATGATCTTGAATTGGTGATGCATCAAGTAGACCCAAGTAAATGGAGAAAAGGTCATCAATGAAGATGATATAATAGTGGAATCTTGACATACATGGAAAAAGAAGCTACTCCCAAATATCTAAGTGAACCAAGTCAAAGGGGCTAGCAGAAATAGACTGATGTGCTGTCAAAGCAAAGCTGACTGCTTAGCAAACCTACGGTTAGCATAGGGATATAGGAGTAAAGAAATGAGGATCAAGAACAGTAGACTAAAAGTCTCGAGACATGGCTTAAAAATGTTTCCAAGTCTGCAATGTCAGAGGTTGGTAGTAGAAAAGACCTGCATGAAGGTTTTGAGGGAGGGGATATGGCTGACAGATGTAGATGAAGATGCTCCGAGTGATACATCCCACCCACTCGGCGACTATTCCCAATCCTCCGACTTTTATGTGCATCCTAAGTAAAACTAAGTAAAGACTCGGAGGAAACTATCTAGCCAGAAATATCAAGAAGACTGATAGAAAGAAGATCATAGAAAGTTGAGGACTATGGAGCACTGGAGGAGCAAGGCGTCTGTGAGGATTGAGTTACTAAGTGGCCTACATTATGAGATTTGAAGAGGAATGCCATCTGTAGTGTAGATTTGATGATGGGTGGGAGCTATCGACTGTCATGTCGTGACAAGTCTTGGAGTTTGAAATGTAGGGACAAGTGCTTAGTGAAATGTGTATTGGAGAGGAGGCATAACTTCTAAATAAACTGGTCGTTAAGCATTTGTTAAACCTGCTAGGGTTGGATAGTGAGCTTGAGCCTGCTAAATAAGCAGTGAAGCTAAATGTGGAGATATAATGGGAATATCAGAGGCAAAAGCTAGAGACATTGGCAGTGATGGCCTGCCTATGGCTCAGGCTACCGGTGATTCAGGCTCGATCCTGGGTGGGTGGGTTTACTTTTGGTATTTGTGTGGGGGAGAATTCGTTGCCTCGACCTTGGATGGAGACGGTTGAAATTGTGCCAAGGTCCATGATTTTGGTTGATGAATAACTCATCTTCTGAATCATCTTTTTTCGATACCACGACTGTCTTGGGGTTTCTTGTTTCTCTTCCTTTTTTTTTACTGCTCCCTCTGTTTTCTAATTTGAGGAATTCTCATGTGGGTCATTCAGCCAATCAAATTAGTCTTGGTAATCAATGAGCAGATCCTGCATCAGTGTGACATAATCAAATGACTCTGGAATAAACATGGCTAGCCGAAGAAAAGGTGAAATTCGTAATGAGTCATGATTTATCATGGGTTTCATTATCTGGCTTCCTTTTCTTAACACTGGGTAACATTAGTCGGTCTCCAACCAGTTGGTTAAACTGCCACAGAGTTAGATTTGACTAAACATCCCATTCACATGGCATCCTTTTCTGGGGGACTGGCGTGTACTGCGGTGTTGTGTTGTCATATGAAATGCCTTTTACTGTTCCAGAATATAATCTAATATTTTTTTTGGTCACTGAATGAGCAGACGGGTGGTCTGAGCAACAGACAGAAGGAGCACAAGAAGGCGATGCCTCTTGCTGCCAAGAAAGCCAAGGCAGCTCGATCTCGGCAAGAGAGAAAGAAGCAACAACGCCGATCTGGCAAACAGTTCAGAGGAAAGAAAGCCTGGAAATGATTGCAACTGATGAGGTGTCCCATAACTTGATCTCTGAAGTGCAATCTTTGTTGAAGGTTTCTAAAATGTTGTTTGTCAAGGTTTTGATCAGTAAATTGTTTTCCTCCCTGTTGGGGCTTTTGTAATTAATTTATTTGGGGGTTTTCCTTCATGTTTATTAAATATCGAAGATCACATCTTGTTTTGCTGTAGCTCCGGAGTGTGTTCATATCATGGAAAACCTTTTTTTTTTGACTGTTCACTATCGGGAGTATACTCTATTGCCGAACATGGCCTAAATCATTTCTCCATGCCGGAGTCATGGCCCTTTGGATACCCATCATGTGTTCGACTGCAGAAACAACAATTATGACATTAACACCGCTT
The DNA here is from genome assembly GCA_024336825.1 of Amorphophallus titanum. Classification (NCBI taxonomy): domain Eukaryota; kingdom Viridiplantae; phylum Streptophyta; class Magnoliopsida; order Alismatales; family Araceae; genus Amorphophallus; species Amorphophallus titanum. The sequence goes on along the minus strand of JANBPO010006705.1, from coordinate 31,684 downwards.
GCCCCCTTGGATACCCATCCTAGTGATATTAATATCTGGTTTTCTTTGCTGGTTGTTGGTAAGGACATGCTAAGGTTTCCCAAGTGGAAATGGGATTCCGGACCTATAATCCAACAAGTTCGAGGATGAATTATTGCTTCTAATGCGGTTTCAAGGCTCTGATTCTTTGCCTAATCTGTCTTCTTCCCATCCACCTTTGTATCACGATCAACCCTTTGCTGGGATTGGTTGGTGCTTGGGAAGCTTAACCTGTTGCTACAGGTCTTCGTGACACCTTCCGAGGATAACTGCGCAAATTGTTGGTACTGCATGAGCTTTTAACTTTTAGCTGGCCGTGTTTGTGACGTGATGGATTCCTTCCAGACCCCACATGAAGGAGATCTGCCCTGGAAACACGGGTGCGAATGGGTCAGGTTAAGCCCGCAGGAAGGGCTGAGCCTGCCCCCTTGTCGCTGAGTCCAGACCGTCTCAACTCTGCCTTATCAGAGAGGGGGAGACTTGACTCACTAGTCAGAAACATGACCCATTGACACCCTTATCTGAAAAATTAATGTAGTCATTGTCGTCGCCCACTACCATCATAAAATCTTAATTTTCTTTATTGAGGGCCGATTTAAGACTTGAAAGTTCCAAAGAGGAAAATATACCTTTTAGGTCACCATTATGCCAACTAATCAACACAGGTGGCCACATGCACTGAGCAAGGAGCATTCTGATTTTCTATGTATTTTTCCAACTTCTAGGAACTCAAAGAATATTGTCTCATGACAAGGAGGTCCCGACTTGGTCTCCCAGAGAGAGAGAGAGAGAGAGAGAGAGAGAGAGAGAGAGAGAGAGAGCCAGTCAACCTAAGAACTGCGCACATGAAGCACATTCATTCTATCAAGATTATAAACATCATGAAGCAAATCAAGACCCACTGAAAAACACAGTTTTCACATGAAAGCTCCAAAATCTCATGAACATGAGTCACCAACAAAAATATATTCATGAAATGGCATTGCTTCTCAACCAGTAAAGCCAGTAAAGCAACCTGTTAGGTAAGATAGCAACATGTGAGTTCATGAAGCAACAACAAACCTTTTCCATTTCTATTCAACACAAACCACACAATATATTCTAATCATCAAAACTATTATCAAAGACAAAGAGGGAGTGCCACGAACCCAACAGAAGGATTGAAAGGATCACTGGGAATCACTGTCGGGTCCCGATAAGCCACAAGATCTAAGACATTGAATGTGGAACTAATATCATAGTCTGGTGGTAGATCTACAACATACGCATTGGGCGCGACACGCATCAACATCTTGAATGGACATGCTCCCCGAGCTTGTAGCTTCACGGTTCTCGATGGAAATCACTTAGGTCTGTCCCTGATCATCACGTAGTCGCCCTCCTGGAACTCCTGTACCCTATGGTGTGTATCTGCTAATTTCTTGTTGTTCTCATTGCTGATCTCAATGTGACAACATATGCTATCATGCAAACTCCTAACATGCTTAGTTAGCGACTCAACTGACTCTGAAACACGAGCCTGAATGGACATGGGGACAAGATCTATGGGCCTCCTAAGTCTATAGTTAGTAACTATCTCAATGGGACTCATGCTGGTTGGACTATTGACTGAGTTGTCGCACGCAAACTCTGCTAAAGGTAAGATCAGATCCCAACCATGCTCATGCTCTCCAACTAAACATTGCAAGAGATCACCCAAACTCTTATTAACTATCTCAATCTTCCTATTGGTCTGGGGGTGATAAGCTGTGGAGAACTTGAGCTTCGTGCCCATAAGGTACCAATAGGGTCTTCCAAAAATAGCTCGCAAATCGCACATTCCTGTTGGAGACAATAGTATTGGGTAGCCCATGTTGACGGGCAATCTATGCCAGAAAGAGGCGGGCTACCTTTTAGCAGATCACCATTTAAAAAGGCACTCTTCACATCCATTTGGGATGGTCCGGTAGGCCCATAGAGCTTCGTGGACTTTCTCGCCCCAATCTCGTTTGCGACCGCTCACTATCTTGGATAGGACGTGCTACTCCTATACCTATCTATGATGGCTGCCATTTGCCTCCCAAAAATCATTTTTTTCTCCTTTTCCTAGTACTAGCGGAAGACATGAAACTACAGGGGAAAGAGATTCATAGAAACCGGATGTAACAGAGGGGGAGGAGAAGAAGAAGAAGAAGAAGAAGCAGCCACTCAAAACACACACACACAGAGAGAGAGAGAGAGAGCATGAGCGTGCGGGAGTGAGAGCTAGAGAGGGATCAGCATACGGCATACCACGATAGCCTTGACTGTCGCTGCTGCGGGTGGCTGTCGAGGAGATCGCGTTGTCGTTTCTGAGATCACCGCCGATGGAGAAACCCTAGAGACGCAAAGAGGGGTTCCGAGAAGGCCGATCGTAGAGAACTTCGCCGTCGCCATCGCGGGTGGCTGCGGCTGGAACTTACCTACTACTATGCAGCCGATGAAAGAATGAGAGAAGCAATGTCCTAGGCTCCTAGCAATGGTGACAGAGGTCCTTGGAAAATGTTATTGGCAGCAAACTTATGGGGTGAGAAAGAAACAATAGGCTTTTCAGACAATCCTGCTTTGGTCCTTTTAATATATAAGCAACACCATATATCTCATTAAGGAATGTCATTTGGTGAATTAGTTGCCAAAAACATACAGTCAGGTTTTGTTCGATCCATGTACATGGCAGAGATTCATCATGTAATAGGGTTTTCCCACTCGTGCAAACATTGATGCAGGAAGCTAAAGATAGCCATGCAAAACTTAAACTTTTCGGGAATTCTTTATGTTTCTGTCATGTATACCTCTAAAAAGTGACTCCTCATGGTTTAAAAAAGCAGAATTGGAACTGGAACTGGTCAAGGGATGTTTGAATTCAGGATCAGAATTGGTCAGGCGAATCCTGTCCTAACTGATGTGGTTTGGAGTGGTACTTCTAAAGGCGGACCATAACCTTGATAAAGTGATAAATGATAGCTAAATAACAAATAAAGGGAGATCAGAATTGGTCAGGCGAATCCTGTCCTAACTGATGTGGTTTGGACCTCTAAAAAGTCACTCCTCATGGTTTAAAAAAGCAGAATTGGAACTGGAACTGGTCAAGGCATGTTTGAATTCAGGATCAGAATTGGTCAGGCGAATCCTGTCCTAACTGATGTTTTGATAAGGGACTGAGGGCATAATGAGAGATAAAAGAACCGACTGGGTCCGCCAGGGCACTTCTATTTTTAGCCCCAATTTTATTGTTATTTTTTCTGCTATTTTTTTTATTTACTTACCTGAGAGCCTAGCGGCTACGCGATGGTTGATGCAGTGGTGCCCCCGCTCTTGTTGCTGCGAGGACGAAAGTGGGAAGCTATCTTCTGAGGGCATCTAACGATGATTCTGAGAGGGGCCTGGCTGGCCCCCTGGCTTGACTGGAGAGGAGGACTGGAAAGAGTGCCCAGTTCGGCCTTCTTGGAGAGAAGACCAGTTTCGAGGGTTGAGACTGGGAGTGTGTGCACTACCGGTGTGGCGTGCAAACTCATGCTCTGGTGCGTAGTATAGCTTTATGTGCTTTCCATTGAGAGGCAGGAAGGGTCGGTGGCCCTTGTGGTCCATGACCATGTATGCCCCACCCTCGTAGGCATCGTAAATGATGTATAGGCCCCGCCAATTCAGCCAGAGCTTGTCACTGGGTGCCCTGCCATGACTTCCCTTTCCTTGATCATGACGAGGTCACCTTGCTTGAAGGCTTGTTGCCTGACGAGCTTGTCATAGGCTCATGCTATGCGTGCCTGATATATTTACAGGTGTTTGTAGGCTTCGAGTCGTTTGCCTTTCATATCATCAAGCACTTATAGCCGTCTATGGTTTTAAATTTGATAAGGGCCCGCAACCCCACTGTATACCCCTACGCTGTAGGATGCTAGCTAGATTTCGACAGGGATGACGGCTTCTGCCTCATAGACGAGGGAGAATGACGAGCATCTCGTGGGAGTTTTGTAGACCATCCAGTAGGCCCATAATCCCCTGGAGACCTTTTCACTCCAGTCACGTTTTCGGTGGCTAACAATCTTAGCCAAGAGCTTGTAGAGAGTTTTATTGAAGGCTTCGGCCAAGCCATTGGCTTGTGGGTTGTAAACTGAAGAGGTCCTCTAGTCGATGTGGAACTTGGCCGCCAACTGGTATACGGCCTTGTTCTTGAATGGCATCCCATTGTCAAACACTATGCGGTAGGGTGTACTGAAATGGTAAATGATGTTGTGTCGGATGAACCTGGCGACGACCTCGCTAGTGACTTCCTGTCACGTCCCGAGTGCGGAAGCTTACCCGCGGCGCGCCAGTTCTTTATATAGAACCAAACCGAGCTAGTTATTTGATGAAATTCTTCCTTAGACAATTTGTAGAGTTGCACGGGGTTTAGAGTCCACGGGGTTTGTATTCGTGCAAGACTTTGAATATTAGAAAGAAAGGTGCACAGGGTATCCTGTGCACAGACATGAAATGCTCGGGGTATCATGTGCACGGACATGAGATGTGCAAAGACTTCTATATGCTCAGACCTTTCAACAGTTTGTGTAGACTTTAGACACAAAGGATGCATGGACTTAGTTTCAAGGAAATATGCACAGACTTCGTTGCTGAAGAAATGCACGGACTTAGTTGAAACATGCAAAGAGTAGAGTGTGCACGGACTTTGTGAAACTTGGTCTTAAGCAAATAGGCCATGTGGTCAGACTCTGCAGAAATGTGCACGGACTTGGTTTTCAAACAACCAAGACAAATGCATGGACTTGCTTTGACTTGAAACATGCATGGACTTTGATAAAGAAATGTGCACGGACTTGGAGTGTAAAATGCATAGACTTCAGAATGCCTTGGTAAAAACATGCATGACCTCAAAAGTTTGCATGGACTTCATGTAACACAGATGCACAGTGTGCATGGGCTTTGTGAAGTGGAGTTAAAAACATGCACGGGGTTGAACGCAAGAAGGAATTTGCACGGGGTTAAAACGTGCATGGACTTGATGAAACTCAACAGCAAACTGACTAAGTCCAGAATGTGAACTGAGTATGGACAATGTCCACGAACTTTAAAGAACAACATGCACTGACTCAATATGCACGGGGTTAATGTATGCATGGACACAGTGAATGCATAGAAGAATGGTTATGCATGGACTTTGCAACAGAATAGACAACATGATATGCACACAGATCAAGAACATATTGGAATATAATGCAAAACACCCTCAAGATAAGCACATTAAACAAGAGTAATTAAATGGCAGATCAAATAATGAATTGACAGTTAGTGTATGATATCATCAAAACAGTAGAGGTTCAACAGTCTCCCCCTTTTTGATGATGGCAACACTATGCCAACTCTATGTAAAATGGAAGGCCAACATATGCATGAGCTCATGAACTCTCCCCTGACAAGCAAGCATCACACTGCACTCCCCTTAACTCCAGACAGCATCACACTACCCTCTCATACCACTTATCTCTCCCTGCACTCATCTCTCCAAATGCCTCTCTCCCCCCTTTATCTCTCCCCCTTTGACATCATCAAAAGATTTAGGAAGGATGAAAACAGCCAACTCTGCGAGAGGACAAAGTTCTCACGAATCCCAGATCCAATCCGGGAAGGCACACCTCATGATCAGCCACCCAAGGCCTCGCTGGCATATGGCTCACGCCATTCACAAGCCCCAACAACCAGCATCTTCTGTCTGTGAAAGACCATCCATGGGTCACCAGACACACGTCAACGAGAAACCTCCACCGGCCCAACCGGCGTGATCCAAATTACGACAGGCCATCCACTAACTCTTCCACAGACCATTATCACAACTCGATCCCGACCTCTCTCGGACACCGCATCCGATCTCGAACCTCATGCCAACTCTCACTGCAGAGCCACAGGACACAACCTCTTACGATCCACGGCACACTTCCCCAAAATCGATAAGTGCCGCCTGCTACCCCAGTAAGCTGGTCGACGACGCCACGACCAATGCACACGGGTCCCCAGACAATACACATCTTACCATGGTCGATCACTCGGCCAACCATACCAGCCACTCACAACAACCAACCAGGACCCATTATCTGCCAGAGATCACTTCTCCAATGCTCGATCTCATCCAAGGGCACAGCTTCCAACACAAGAACAAGGTACTCGTGCGGCGATCTCGCCAACATATTTCCCCAACTCTCAACCCTGCCAATGCCATAAACCACAATGCCTCAAGCAACAGCACGGCAACAACACGTCTCACACAACCCGAGACAACCGCACACTGAGGAACCAATCCTCCGATGCTCCACTCATCCTCTGCAACTCCACAAGATCCGATCCACAACACCTCAAAAAACATAACACCGGCTACGAATTCTCACGAACACCGCCCAACCGACACTCATCCTTTCGGAGCAGTGCCAACACACCCTTACACATCAGGGAATGGGCAACGCTTCTCACGGGCAACCACCTTGCCAACATACAGAATGTGTCTCACACGGATTTCATGGCACACGAAGGCCAACTAACCTGGACGCATGATGCGAGATGACGAACCTTAACCCGACGCGATCTCCTCCAACCAAGGGAAAAACTCAATACTCCTCCGACCAACGGAAGGACCCTGTGCTCGACCTGACCTCGAACCTTGCACATGCTGGGAATAGCACCTTCCAGCACCATAAAATCATTACCTCCATCAGGTCAGCACCTCCGACACACTCACCAAGTGTCTTGTCGGACCACGATCACAACACCTCTCGATCAAAAGCTTCAAGTCCTTATTCATTTCATGCATTTTGGGATTTGATTTGACTTGTTTATACAATTGGAAGTGTTAAACCATTTTAGATTTGAACATTACACAAGATATCCTTAAACCATGGTTAAGTACTCTCAATCTTCACTTTTGATTACATTGACGCGGCACGAGATAGAAACTTAATTCAGGGTTTTGTGATCATCAAAATCATTTAGAGAGACTCAACACACTTGGGTGTCAAGAAAAGCCTGTAGGCACTTGTTTCCCTTGGGTAAAGCCTTCAGCATCCTTGAATGTTCACAAGCAAAGCCCGCAGGTGCTCAGATGCCAAGCAAAGCCTTTTGATGCCTGATGCCCCTGGGCAAAGCCTTTGATGTCTGGGGATCTTCCTGATCAAAGCTCACGGGTGCTTGGATGCCAAGCAAAGCCATTCAGCATCTGTTGCCCCTAGGCAAAACCTTTGGCATCTAGGGATGTTCCCGAGTGAAACCCATAGGTGGCCGGATGATAGGTAAAGCCTACAAGCACCTAATGGTCCTGGGTACACCTACATATGATCCCGAGCGAAGCCTGCAGGGGCACAAATGCCATGCTAACCCATCTAGTGCCTGATGCCAGTGGGTAAAACCTTCGGCATGCAGGGATGTTCATGAGCAATCTCAGATGTCAGGCAAAGCCTACAAGGGCCTAATGCCCATGGGCGAAGCCTTCGGCACCCAGGGATGATCCCAAGCAAAGCCTATGGGCACTTGGAGACTAGACAAAGCCATCTGGCGCCTGATGTTTTCTCCTTCTGGGCAAAGCCCTTGGCACTGGCTACATCTTAAAACCAAGCTAAGCCCTCGTCACTCGGTAATAGATGTTCCCTACCTTAGGCAAAGCCTTCCGCACTTGATGGTCTCTCCCTCTATTGGTAGTAAAAAAAAAAAGCGTCCCCTAACGAAGACGCCAATTCTTCAATGGGCGTCCTTGAGAAGTGATGCCAATTCCTAGTTTCTAGATTTCTGTCATGTTTTTGGATATTTAATCTGATGAATTGGCACCTTTTTAACAAGACACGAATTCTTTAATGGGCGCCTTCACGAAGTGACGTTAATTCCTGATATTATTAGATTTTATAAAAAATCATTGAATTTTTAGTACAAAGAATTAAAGTCCAATGCAGATGTCGCCAATTTCAAGAATCAACGTCCATACTTACCTAGGTTTATCATATAATTAATGGGGCCAATCTGCCATCTATTTAGAGTTAACAAGAAGCAGAGTACAGAAACGAATAGCAGTCGCGTGAGGACCGCATAGTAGCGTTAGTGGTCTATCATAGGGCCGCTAAAGGATCTTGGCGGTCTCATGGAGACCGTTTATATTCTGTACCAGATAGAAGTGAACTAGGGTATGCAAGGCCTATTCTAAAGAAATAAATACATGAAAACATGCTAGAAAGGAATGTAAAACATGCTACGATGAAAATTACGCCATAGAGATGCTTTGTTTTTATGAATTTGAGCTAAGATTATTATCTTTGTAATTAAGGGTAGGAATTATGCATGCAGAATAACCTAAATGTGTAGTGATAATAAATCATCAAATACGACATGTACAATGCATGAAATCATATGAAACAAGAAGGCTTTTACTCCTAACTTACCATTCTAGCCATCCACGAGATAACCTATCTCTATGCCATGCTTTACACTTCAAATTTCTAGTTGGGAGATGACCCTGACTTCTGCACGTCCTGTGTCGAATCAGCAACTTCCCATCCCTCTATCTTCAGATCCTCTTGACCTAAGTTCGTGAAAACTAGAGGGTAGCTAGAAGATAAAGGGGAACAAAAATTTCTAAAGACACAATGTAAACTAACCTCGTTTAGGGCTTCTAATCTCCCGATCTTCAGTGGACCAATGCACTATTCCCTGTGCGGCCTGTAGCGAGACAGCGACTTGCAGATGCTCTGACTCTTGAACGACTAGGTCTTCTAGCATGAAACTTGGAGGGTAGTAAGATAAAACTGAGGAGATCATACAGTTCTAAAGAACCAACCTGAAATAATGTCTCCTTACCGTCAAACAATAGGAGCCAAAACGAGGGTTCGTGCAGGTCGAATTTGGGTTCTATTTATAGGGTTTGCTAGGGTTTGAGGAATTAGAATGACCTAGGAGTCTTATTTAGGAGTAGAACTGATGGGCTTGGCTTTCTACCTGAAATAAGAAGCTCCAAATTGAGAAGGTCGGGCTCCTCGAGTGTGGGGAGGAATAGAAGGAGGTCGACAGTGTAGCAACTAATGGTGTACACCGAGGTGATAGACCTGACACAAAGGTGTAGGAGGTCAAGGCTCCTAGGTTGTTCGGCCATAGGGGTCAATATGCTAGTGAGCTCGATTTGCCGTAAAAATCACACGAATTCACCGGAATAACTTCTAGACTCGACCCGCTAAAGATCCACTAAATTACGGATGTTACATCCTCCATGGTAGAGATCTTTTGTAGGGCGCGGAGGATGTGCTCTTGCTCTGCAAAACACCTCTCAAAGTCTCACAGTCGAAGGGATAGCTCCGATTGTCACTGGGCCGAGGGGGTATGGGTGCATTCTTGTAGGCTGTCCCGGCGTCCCTTGAGGGCCTCGGTCTCCAGAAGCGGCTGATGCGCTCCAGAATTCTCCCTCTTTAGGGTGGAGGAGGCTTCCTGCGCCGGGGGAGGGGCATGTGACGGTCCTCCTGACCGGTTGCAGATTAACCGCCACCCCTGGAGGGTGAAACAGCCTCCTGCGGTTTGCAGGGAAGCATCTCCATGGGGAGGGCTCTCCCTGGGGTGTCGTGACCTCTCCTCCCTAGACGCCTGGATCCTCATTAGATCAATGAGGTTGTCCAGTTTTGTGTTGAGGGTTTGGAGAGGGTCCGCGCTAATAGGGGGTGGTCGCCCTTCTACCGTGTGTGGGGGCACTTCGTCGACTGGGTCGTTGCCGTGATACAGGGTGTTCCCCGTGGGAAGGGAAGGTGTGCCTTCCTCTATTGCCACATCCTTCCCCTTGTCATCGGTGGTCCTCCTACTAGAGCTCCTTCGCACCATGCTAGCTCTTTGGCCGTTTCCCACAGACGACGCCAGATGAAGAGGGATTATCTCGCACGATCCCTGAGCTGAGGACGATGACCATGATCGTGAAAATTACAAGAAGGGAAACGAATTAGGGGTGCCTAGGGATGGATCCCCGGGGGAAACCCTCCGATGGTTAAGTCAGCAAATATGGTAGAGCTCTGATGCAAAAGGGGGGGTGAGGAGGAGCTCTGGGGCGCGAGATTCCTCTCCACCAAGTGGTGAAGTGATTCTAGCTCAGGGTTAATATCGCTTAATAGCGCCTACCCTTCGTAGGAGGGCCTCCCTGGTTTATATAGCTATTCACGAGCCGTAAGAGGCCTTCAAGGTGAGGAGTTTTAAGGGAGGTTTCGTCCTCTTCGTTAGACCTGTAAACGAATTGGATACGGAGCAAATAGTGTGATATCTAAATTCGTATCTGATTAGTAATCAAATTATCTGTCAGATAATTATCAGATAAATACGAATTTGAATTCGGTTTGAATTTCCACAAGCTGGCACGCCCGGTGGGACCTGAGTCTCCCTTCATCTCTTTGCCAAGATAGGATGTCTCTAGGGACTCCCCCCAAGAATACTGACTATTTGCCTATTTATTTCAGGTAAACAATGATGTCATCGAGATTTACTGCCCTCACCTTTGGCCCCGCGATCATCGTCGGCCATGCTAAACACGGGTACGTGGCAGTGCCCATTGTCTTCAGATCGTTCCCACCTACTGTAGGCTTCCCTAACTTTTTGGGGCTAGCCTTTGCTGATCTGCTGCAAATCAAGCCCTCGGAGCCCGTCGGGGAGAGGACTGTGAAAAGGGTTGACGCCCTAAAGGCTCGACGCTATGCAGGCCCGCTCAGGGGGCCAATCCAAGTCGCCAGCTGCATGGTGCACCATATCACTCATGGGGCCCGCCTCACCCCAACCAGGAACTCTGGGAGACATCAACACAGGAGCTTCCAGAAGAATGCTGCTGCTGCTACCGGACGTCTCTCTGCATCTGGCAAATCTGTACTGATCAGGGGAGTTTGCGTCTTCCTGGATGGACGCGATGCCCGAGTGATTCCAGATCAGTTAATCCATGTTGTACCCACCTACAACTCCTACCAGGTCCTCTCCGGAAGGAGAGCCAAGAAAGAAGAAGTTGGCCATCATGGCCGAAGTAAGCTGGTCCCTAGGCCGTAGATATTTAAGCAAGTTTGTGTCCCTAAGAAGATCCAGCCCACCTGCTAGGGTGCACCAGTCTGCCACAGCCCCGAATGTGCTGGAGTGAAGATGAAGAATGAGAGGGGTTTAGCCCCAAGAAAGTGAGAGACAGTTGTGGATCTCCTACGCCGTGCAAGCTTTAGGGCCTGCGCTCGACAAGCCAACATCCCCACAGTGGGAAGAAGATTTCAGCAACCTACTAGAAGAGCCCGGCTCACTTACACTCCTTCGGTAGGAGGACGACAACTGTCCCCAGTCCTACATCAGGGACGGGGGCTAGAAGAGATGACCAATATGGTCAGAAGTTATTTTAGGGGGCTAGGCAACCCCATGCTGGGCCAACAATGACTACTGCAAGCAGCCGTGGCTGAAGAAGAGCACTGCCCATCAACAGCAGTAGAAGAAGAAGAAGAAAGAAGAATGACGCCGTCAGTCGACGACAATGGATATGAAGATGGCTTCGATGTTGAAGCCGATGAAGCCACGAAGCTACCCAGAGCATATCATATACGAGCATATGAAAGACCTGTAAAATGTAAAAACATGGAAGAGGATTTAAAAAAAGGAAGAGGGCATCTACAGCAGGAACCAGTGACGATGAGGGACCGAGAGGAGGACGCAGAGGAGACAGGCTCGTAGGCTGGGGAAGCCACCACTACGCACACTAATGAAGGGGATGACATTGCAGAGGAGCATTAAGAACTTAAAATAGAAGAGCGGGTGTCAGTGTAGGGACATGAGCGGGATCAGTGTGTCAATTTAACACATCGCTGCAAATGGTGGTGGTAACACAGCCCCTCGGGAGTAAAAAAAAGGGGGACGTCGGGAACCCTAGCCAAATGATCATCGCTCGATTGGAGCGTATTGCAGAGGTGATTGGACAAGGGAGGGTGTAGGCGTAATTAGGTTCCCCAACCACCTTTCAGACGTTGCAATCTACCGTGACAGTTGCCATTGACATTGGCCCCGGGAACGCACATCCATTGTGATGGCGAAGGCAACAAGCTACACCAATACTGGCGCAGTGAAGCGACAGCGAGAGTGCGATGGCGGAGCATGGCGTCGAGGGTTTCGCGAGTGGAGGAAGGAGGATAAGGGTGTTATATAACCCACATGGGGTACCCAGGTTTATACTATAGTTTGACGACAGGTCAGTGGCGACGACGAGTATAAGGGTAACAAATAGTTGCCTAGTGCTGACAAATGCCCGATAGCAGTGACAAATAGCTACCTAAGTCTGAAAAATAGCTTGTAGAGATAAAATTGTAAAAACCTCATAACGTCGACACATGAAGCAAAGGCAGTGGATAAGAGTGCAAATACCCTATCAGTGGCGACAACTAGATCGGCAGAGTAGACAAATACACTGGTAAGGGTGAAAAATAGATTCTAGAGCTAACAAATGAAAAGCAGACGGAGCTGAAAGAAGAATTCAAGTTCACAGGAGGACAAAAATATGAAGCAATCAGAAGAACAACGAAGGGACTTGGTCAATGCCAAGACAGTCAATGTTGACTGGTCAAGGTCAACACAAGTCAAAGAAGTCTCCAACTAAGCTCAACTTTTTGTTGAACAGTCATGAAGTCCCAGTCAAAGTCAGAGGTCAATGAATAGACTAGTCACCACTATGCTCCCCAGACAAAGCCAAGCAGGTAATGAAGAGAAGAGAAGGCAACGGTGAGGAATCTTCTTTTATTCATGAAATGCATGTGTAGGGCTTTTATTTGGTTTTCTTTTATTCATATAGATCATGTTCATGGTTATGTTCGGTAGTTTGTCATAGTGATGCATGTGTCCAATTATTCGGGCTCTCCGTGGTTCCTTTGTTACTTCGGCAAAGTTGTTTCATTATTGTTTATTCCGTTTATTTATTGTTTCCTTTTGCATTATTACTTATTATTATTATTATTATTAATTTTGGTGAAAATTCGACAGCATCTCCCCCGGACCCAAGTGCTCAGGGGGGTGTAACGGATACACGCCCACAAGGAGTGGCGTGGCCCAACGAGTCAAGGTGTGCGCATATGTAGTAACACCTTCAGGAAAATCTTTGAAAAACTCGAAAATCCACACACGAGATATGTAGTGTGAACCATAGGCCTGTCAGTCGGGGCACCAGGTAGAAGCTTTAGTGGCTCAGTGGAAGAAGGGCCAGCCAATAGATGGGAAGGGAGAGGCTCGGGCTAGACAAGTTGGGGTGTGCAAGGTAAAGGCAAGCTGGGGTGTGCTGGGAGGCGAAGTGGTCAAGTGCGTCGAGTAAAAGAGGGTTGGAATGTGCACCAGGCTGAACAGGCTGGGGTGTATCAGACGAGGGGCAAGCCACGTGTGTGCCGGGCAAGGGAGATCAACCTGTGCCGGGTAGGGATGCAAATAGCGCACCAGTCCTGGGTGCCTAATAGTGTGCCGGTGGAGGGTAGTGGGGGGGCCTCACCGGATCAAAATGAGGATGGGGAGCAGGTAGAATAACCGCAAGGTTGGCAAGGCCAAGATTGCCACTAGACATGGATCATGGGTCCCCACAGGTGAAAACTTTAAAGGGGCCGGACTGAAACTAGGGAAAATTCCTCGCATGGGGGTAAGGATACGATGGGTGAGGCATGAACCAGGAAGCCGTGGAACCCAGGGATACGGGGCATTTTTGCAAGGACCTAGCCTTAGAGTTCTGCTCATCGTATTGAGTGAGCCCTGAGGCCACCGTCCCAGAGGAGCTCTCTCTCTACCAGAGGGAGGGGTCGGAGAAGATAGATAACGGGAGGGACGCCTCCCACGATAGGATGAGAAAGGGAAGAAAGATTGCCACGCCAACTAGCGGTAGGTGACAAGGGGAAAACATCAGACGACAACGAATGCAGGCATATGGGGACGCACATTCACCATAAGCATATGGGGACGCACATCCACCTATTCTTGCAAAAAGGAAACGACCACGGGGGGCTAATACATTGCAAGAAAATAGAAAGTGACAGAGGGGAACAAGATACAATGGGGGAAGAGGGACAGAGCACGAGCTCCTCCCCCTTCTTCTCTTCTTCTCTTCTTCTCTTCTTCTCTTCTTCTCTTCTCACTAGCTCTCCTCTTCCTCAAGCTTCTCCTCTCTTCGCACAGGCGGCGGTGGGTGGAGTGGCAGACTTCCCCCCCCACTTTTCTCTTCTGGTCTTCTTCTACTTTTGTTTTCTCTCTTCACTCGGGTGGTGGTCGAAGTAGCCCGGGGGGAGTAGAAAAACTAGAGAGCACGAGAGAGCCAGCCCCCTTTTTTTTAGAGAGCTCCTGGGGATCCCCTCCTATTCCTTTTTTAATGTGAGAGGTTTTTTTTATACCTCTGCCAGCGTTAACAACGCTGGCAATGGGAGTCAATCGAAGTTGACCCCTGGTCTTGTCCCCTGGTAGGGAATGCCTGCGTGCTTGCACTAGAGGGCGACAATTGAGCAAGGTCCAGGCTGGGTGGCCACGACATTGCTGCATGCCAAGGGGTCACATGCAGTGACCATTGTATCCACTGTCGATCGTGCTTGTCCAAACGGTGGAGCCCCTCGCCAGATGAAGAAGGGCACATTATGTACCAGGTAAGGGGCTCGACATCCTCGCTAGGTCTTGAAGAGAGAGGGTTGCACTGGGTAGAAGGATGCCAAGAGTGTGCTGTGGGAGGTGGAGTGTACCTGGTAAGACCCTCTTCGAGCATGCCAAGTAGAAGGGCACTTGGGCGTGCCGCTGGAGGAGGCACTTAGTGTGCCGCTGGAGGGGGCACTTGGGCGAATTATGCCCTTCTTCGTTCCCCAAGCTTTTAGGTCTAGCATGCTCACATTTTGATGGATAACTCGCTTCGTTTGTCATAACGCAGATTGACGGCACGTACTCTGCTTGTTCGCGGTAGCCGCAATTTGTTGATTTTCTTCATAGACTTGAGGATTGCGAGCCTTCCTGGGATTCTTCTTTGCTGTCGGGACTCCAGAGACGGCTTCATGACAGTTTACGTGTTCAGGGGATTGTTTCGCTTCCCCGGTGGTTCCATGCACCCGTGCAAACGTGAGGGTTTGCTGGGCGCTAACATTCCTCAGAGTCTAGGTGTCTAGTCCCTCTAGGGTTTTCCTTTCTTTAGCTCTATCTCTGATGCGGGACCTAGGGAATGTGCAGACGTAAAATTTTGCATGTCCACACCCCTACAACAGCCAATGTCACCACGTAGAAGGCAAAGGCAGTAGATTGGCATCTAGCACCTAAAGAAGCAAACACTCTTCACATCAAGGCGTTTGCACAGCAAAGAGATAAGGGCAAAAAGGCAACTACACCTCAGCCCCACAGAACGAAAGAAAATAAGGAGGGTCCCTCGCTCAGGGACAAGATGAAAAAGGCTTACTCTTTTCCAAAAGAGAATACCAAAATTCTATTTGATTGGGTTACTTAATACAACAAGGCCACCTTGCCTAAGCCGAAAAGGCCAGAAGGCCTGAAGATAAGAGACAACCCAAGGTTTTGCCCCTACCACCAGATGTTGGGGCACCCAATTGAGGATTTTTATGTATTCAAAGATGTCATCGAAGCAATGATAAAGAAGGGTGAAATAGAAATGGGGGAGTACAGAGTTGACCCTCCACAACCCCATGAAGCACCTCTAAGGAGGGCTACAGCCAATATGGTTTCTTTATACCAGGTTTTGCCTGAAGAAATTACCGAATCTAGCACCCAGCATACGTATGAGGCTTGTTTCCTAGCACCTGTAAAGGAACAACAGGGATGGCAGCAGGTCCTTGCAAAGACTAAGAAGAAGGTTGTGCCTCACCCGAAGGCGGGGGTGCATATTGATGGGAATCAACATCGGGCATTAACTTTTAGTTTGCATTTGTGTCCTTTTGTTTGCTTTTATATCCTTGAAAAAATGAGTTTACAATTGTAAGGCTTTATAAGCCAATTTGTTAGTCCTTAAGGATCTTTGGGTTTATTTGTAAAAGTCTAGTAGGTCTAGTAGCCCCCCCCACCTTCTTCTCCATTGGCCCACCAATGCTCTAGGGCCCATTTGGGGCTGGTCAAAGGTCTAAGGTGGGCTTCTAGAAGCTTGACCATTCAAACGGGACAAAGGGGAGAAAATTTCAAAATTCCCTTCCCATTTGTATTCATATAAGAAGTCCCTTACATTGATGAAGGGTTTGCTATTCCGGTCATATTTTCGGTAATTGGGGAGCTCGGATTACGGAGGGAACTGGATATTTTGAAAACTGGGGATTGGAACATCTGCCAAGGATTGTGGGTCAACCCGTTTCTGGAGGAAGTCAAGTTGTTGCTGCATGGCGGCCCATTTATCTAGCAATTCCTGCTCCCTGGATGGAGTAGGGATAGTGAAAGAAGGAGGTTGAATCTGGGGAGCTGAAGGATAGACTGATGGAGGAGTAGGAAGCCCATAAGAAGGGTATTGGGCCGGAGGATGACCCAAACTGGAATGGACCTGGGCTGCCCCTTGATGAGGGCGCATGAAATCAGCCGGGCCAAGAAGGACTTGTGGCCCAGATGGAATAGCCTGACAAGGATCTGCTTGCATAAAAGGAGGGAATATGGTCTTTCCCTTATCAGAAGATGGGTGGGTCGATCCAGATGACTGGCCCGATTCTAGAGCAGAGAATTGAATGGTCCGAGGTCGGATAGGAGTGAGGTCAATTGGAATTGGCTGGATGGCGGGCCCATCAACCCTAGGCTGAATAATGGAAGCATTGGATAGGCCCTGCGTAATCATGGGAGGTGGGGTATTGGACCACTGTATGGCCTAGTAGACAGCCTAAAGTTGGGTCGGATCCAACTGAGCCATCATTTGAAGAATAGAATTGGCAGAAGGAGGAGGAAGGGATTAAGTAGACTGGGCGCCCTCCATAGAGATGGAGGATGGAGGAGGAGTAGATCCCTCTCCAGATGGGAATGAGATCACCCTAGAAGAATCCTCTAGAAGTCCCTAGGGAAGAGACTCTTCCTGAGAATGAGGGAGATTGAAAGAAGCCATTGTAGACTCGAAAAGAGGATTGAAGTAGAATGTGGAAAAGGAATTGCCCCTAGGAGACGACTCTAGTGAACGAAAGTAACTCCACATGTAAATTCAAACCTTGGAAATGCAAACAATACAACACAAAACAAACACACAATGAGCAACTTTGAGTCTTAACTAGATGATTTTAACTAAATGAAAGTGACAGGGAGATAAACCACCAAAATCAACCAAGTTATTTAGATGATGCTCAAAATTTTTTGCTTGTTTCTCCCTTTAGAACCTTAGTGATTTGATTAAAATTGTGCTCTCAACAATAGGTTCCTAATAGGAGGCGGAGGCAAGCCTCACGCAAGAGGTGAAATTCCAGACAAGCGTAACCTATCCTTCCAACCACGCCTTTTGATATACCTACTAGAAGAAGGACTTAAGCATGTATATCAGATAGCAAAGTTAAATAATTGAAAGCATGCTTTCTCTTAAAGGCTCCTAAGCATTCATCTAAACGGTAAGAAGAGTGAAGTTGTGAACACACAGGAGTAAAGATCAATCGCACAGGGCACAGAGAATTTTTAGGTGGTTCGATCTCTATCCAGAGATCTACATCCACCCCTTACTCAAATGCGTAAGGCTTACTACTACCATATAGGTTGAGTTTGCTGACCCACAGCTTCGGGGATGAAATCCCTACACACCGCTGATCCACAGCTTTGGGGAATTGATCCCAGATGACTGAGCCTCACAGCTTGGTTCCAAGGAGTACCTCCTTGTTGCTGACACATAGCTTACAAGAGATATAGAAATGAAAAACACAAAATCAAAAAGAACAAGAATAAAAATAAAAAATGTAGCTCTTCAATCGAGCAAACTAACTCTGGATTTGATCCAAAAGTTAGTGCAGACAAATCACACTCAATCTCCCTTCTCACTCAGATCAACTCTCCAATTTACAACACTCTGTTCTTCTCTAAGACCTCACAGACTCTTTCTCTCAATCTTCTCTCTGACTCTTCTTTCTCTTAGGCTCTGGCTCTCCTGCTTTCTTCTGCTCTCCTCTTTTTCTTGATCTCTTCGTACTTTGATTTGAGCGATCTGGCACCCTTATTTATAGGCTCGTAAAGGATTGGGTGCATGAAAAACTTATTCCCGCCCAGGGAATCTGGAAAAGAAAGGCTTCACTAGAAGTCCACGTGTCAGGAGATGAAGATGCTCCGCCCACATGTCAGAATCTCCAGATGGAATCTCTTTGTTAGATCACGTGCCAATAACTTGAAACATGTGTCTGAGGATAGAGACTTCGAGTCACATGACCTAGATAAGTGAGAGGCGTGCTGCCTTTCATACGCTTGATTCTGGGTCCATGTATGACTTAAGTCCCTACCAATCAGAACAAAGACATTATATCAAACACCTTATGCGCTTAAGTTCATTCTTGAAAAATGATAAGAGAATTCATATGCTCAGACTTATTTCATGAATGTTCTGAAAAGCCTTAGACCATGAATTATGATGCTTAGACTTAGTGGGTCGCTATGTTTTTGGACACATTGTGTATCTTGCTTAGACTTTTTTTGGGGCCTTGTTTATCTTGCTTTATGGGTATCTTTCCCTTTGGTTGCTTTGAGCCATTTTATGTTCCATAGCCCCTCTGCGCAAGGTGTCTATCTTTTGGCTACGTTATCTTGTACGTCTTTCCTTTCTGTTTTATTAATAAAACACCTAGCTGATCTTCAGATCTGCCTAGGTATTGCTTTAGTAAAAAAAAAAATCATGAAACACAACTGCAAGTAGGGTCACATCAAGGCACGACAGCAGCTGAACACACGACTACAGGGAACGAGTCATGCTTTAGACCGCTCACCAAGAAAGACCCACGACCACGGGAAACGACATAAAATGACAATCTCAAGGGATGCATCTCAAGGACCAAGATGATATCTCGAGAGCACAACACCCAAGAGAAAGGAAATGCAGAGAAGAGGGTACTCAATCATCAAGGAAGCTGACAAATTTCCCAATACTCGCAAACGCCGATGCCAACACCAAAAAATTACCAGCAACAGCATGACAACGGACGACATCAAGGCACAAGAAGCCAAGACAAAGTCACATCGAGAAGAAGCAATTCCCTCGATCAGTGAGAATCTCATGACAATGATCCTCGGCCAATGAGTAACTAGCCCACACGCTTCCGCTGTGCACTCTAGCATGTACACAGGCATCATAAAAGACATTGGTAATCGCATCTCAGCATACGTTCGGCACCATCGTAACTCATCAGAATCACAATTAACACGCCATGAGTACATATCTAGTGAACAACCGATCACAAGGAGCCTAAGTGCAATAAAGGAGAGTACTAGCTTCATCACAAAGCCCACAGAAAAATGCTAATCTCAGCTTACCTTTACGTCTTGAAAATAATTAATGTGCCCTCACCACACATCGACCGTTGGACACGGCATGACGAACACGGTACGCAACATCTCTTAACACCATAATGGAGTCCAAAGCTAAGCAATCATAAAGCAAAGAGCAGATCAGGCTCAGAATAAAACTATCCACATTTAAGCAGACACGGGACAAAAGCATCACTAAGATAGCAATCCCAAGGCTAACCTCAAAAAAGATTCCACCAAGAGGGACGAGAAATAATAAGCTCACTAACAAAAGCTCACCAGGAAGGGAAAATCCTAGCTCGCCTGAGCAACTTCTCACATGGAGAAAAGCCATGGGGAGGACATAGGATGCAGTGAAGAAGCAGGAGAATAAATTTTATCGGTGTGCAGTTGACACTTAACACACCTTCGAACATAGACGGAGCAATCCTCTTCTAGAGTGGGCCAATAGAACCCTAGCCTAAGAATTTTCTTAGCTAACATCTGGCTATTGACATGGCCACCAGAAACTCCAGAATGCGCCTCTTTCATGACCTTCTAAGATTTATCATTATCGAGACATCTAAGCAGAACACCGATAAGACATCTTCTATAGAGCACACCTCCAAGCAAAGTTATCTTTGAGCCACTCTCCTAATGGCCTTCTTTTCTCTAGCAGTGGCCTCCTCAAGATAAGACTGACCATGGCAATACTTAGTAATCTCATAGTACCATGGTTTGTCCACATCAGCCAATTCTTCTTCCAGATCCATGAGCATGACCTCTCTTTTCTCAAAGACTTCTCCTTCCTTCTTAAACACCTCCTCCTTAACACTAAGAAATGCAGGGTCCTCGATAGCAGGAGTGAGACGCTTCTGAATGATAACAGAATGAAAGTCCCGCTCTGGGAGAAAAATAAAGGAGGAGGCAAGTGAAGCAAGAGCATCAGCTAAGATGTTCTGGCTGCGAGCAACATGGACAAAAATCAGTTTAGTGAAGAGTTTTGCATAAGCTGAAGCAAGTTCTTGGTAGGGTTTGAGCTTGGGATCAAGTGTACGACATTTGGTGAGCACTTGGCAAAGAATAAGTTGACTATCACTGATAATTCACAATTGGGTGACATCAAATTGATGAGCGGCCTGAAGTTCGGCTAGAAGAGCCTCGTATTCAGCTATATTATTTATGACAGGGAAGGCGAGCTGAGAGGCAAGTGGAATGGTGATACCCTTAGGTGTTAAAAGAACCATGCCGATATCCCTACCACGAGAATTCAGAGCTCCATCAAAATGTAACATCTACATGGGATCTGAAGGTTGGTTAATAGAAATCAGTTCCTAATCTAGAAACTCCGAGCGAACAGGGTCGAATCGAGGAAGGGGATGATGAGCAAGATGTTCTGCGATGGCATAGGCTTTAATCACCTTTTGCTGAATGTAAATGATGTCGAACTGAGAGAGGAAGCTTTGCCATTGTGCCAGTCGATCAGTAAGGATAGATTTTTCAAGAAAAATTTTGATAGGATTCATGCGAGAACCCCAATTTTTTTTTAAACCGGAATCTTCACTAGGGAGAGATATGTCCTGTGAGGACCACTGTAGAAACTCTTGCGGTGGCGCATGATAAAGCTTTATATGCTTGCCATTGAGAGTGGGAAAAGGGTTATTTCCTTTATGGTCGATGACCGTATAGGCCCCTCCTTCGTAGACTTTCTAGATGACATAAGGTCCCCGTCAATTGGGTGGGAGTTTGCCACTGGATCTTCCCGATAGGACCTCCTTTTCTTTGATCATGATGAGGTCACCTTTCTTGAATGCCCTTTACTTGACCAGGTTATCATAGGCACGTGTCATGCGGGCTTGGTACACTTGCAAGTGTTTGTAGACTTTGAGTCTTTCACCTTCAAGATTGGATAGCTCTTCAAGCCATCTTTCTATTTTAGATTGGTTCTGGCCTGGCAATCTGGCGCGAACAGTAATGCGATAGAATGCCAGCTCGATTTCCACTGGGACCACTGCCTCGGCTCCGTAGACCAAGGAGAATGGGGAGCAACCCGTAGGGGTTTTATAAATAGTCCGGTAGGCCCATAGGGCTTCGTGGACTTTCTCGCCCCAATCTCATTTGCGGCCACCTACTATCTTGGATAGCAGCTTGCAGAGGGTTTTGTTGAAGGCCTCGGCTAAACCATTGGCTTGGGGGCTATAGACCGATGACGTCCTCCAGTCAATATGAAACTTCGATGTTAAAGCATAAATAGTCTTATTTTTGAATGGCATGCCATTGTCTGAGATGATCCGACTTAGGGTGCCAAATCTGTATATAATATAGTGCCTCACAAATCGGGCAACTATTTCCCCTATAACTTCTTGTAGCGGAATGGCTTTTGCTCATTTGGAAAAGTAGTTAGTGGCAGCCAGTATGAACTTGTGCCCTTGAGATGATGGTGGGAATGTTCTCACAATGTCCATGCCCCATTCTGCAAATGGCCAAGTAGGCACAGTTGGGTGGAGGGGATTGGGCGGCCTACGAAGCACTAGCCCGAATGTTTGGCATTGGTGACACGAACGAGCATACTGGTTGTTTCACGTCCCAAGCGCGGAAGGAACCCAGTATACAAGGTGAGTTATATCAATCAAGTTAATCAGAGCATAAATGTATTTGACACAATAGATAGAGCACGTAAAAATAGAGATAACCAAATCCTTTATGCATAACAACCTTCAAGGACCCTCGGCTCCTTCCTCCTCATCAAGCCAACAAATAAGTACCTTTCAGTTTCTAGTGACCTATCTCAGCACCCCTCGTCCCACCAGAATCCATGGTGCCATGTCATCTCCCCATTCTACTGGTGTACTCCCCACTCGTCCCACCGGGACTAACCCTCCACCCTGGATCCGGGACCTATGCTCTCAGCTAATGCACTCTCATGGCCTTTCGACATTCAGCCGCAAATAAATGCCATGCTTGTCCCACGGGACTCTCCTATCATGGCCGGTTTGGATTTCTTACCCGATGTCGGCCCAATAAAATTCCCCTTTCCTTAGCATAAGGCACTCCGCCCATGCTGAGCTCAACGCTTCGACCGTCAGTCCCGTCGGGCTGCATCCATAAAGCTTTCCATTGGCCAGAGGTGCTCCACCTTAGCTGAACTCGAAAACTACCTTCTGTCCCATTGGGTTGTGTCCACAAAGTCTTTTCCTTGGCCTGACGTGCTCTGCCCTCGCCGAGCTTAAAAATAACCTTTGTCCCACTGGGCAGGATTCATAAAACCTTTACCTTGGTCTAGTGGTGTTCTGCACTAGCCGAGGTACCCTTTACCTTGGTCTAGTGGCACTCCGCACTGGCCGAGCTACCCTTTACCTTAGTCTAGTGGCACTCTGCACTGGCCGAGCTACCCTTTATCTTGGTCTAGTGGCACTCCGCCCTGACCTAGCTACCATTTATCTTGGTCTAGTGGCACTCCACCCTAGCCGAGCTACACTTACCTTGGTCTAGTGGCACTCCGCACTGGCCGAGCTACCCTTTATCTTGTTCTAGTGGCACTCCGCCCTGGCCGAGCTACCCTTTATCTTGGTCTAGTGGCACTCCGTCCTGATCGAGCTACCCCTATATTGGTCTAGTGGTGCTCCGTCCTAATCGAGCTACCCCTATCTTAGTCTAGTGGCGCTCCGCTCTAGCCGAGCTACCTCTACCTTGGTCTAGTGGCACTCCGCCCTGATCGAGCTACCCCTATCCCGGTCCAGTGGCACTCCGCCCTCGTCGAACTCGAAAATTATTCCTAGCCTCACGAAACTGGGCCTATCAACACCCTTCTTTCTAGCTTGAGGCACCCCACTCTGGCTGGGACCCGTGGATGCTATCCCCTAGTCCCACCAACATAATAAATAATCAACTTCATTAATAGTCCCACCAGACAAAGCAGTGCAGTGATGGAGACTAACGGGAGTTTGAGCTCGGGCTCTTCTTCCTCTGAGGCCTCTTCTGCCGGAGACGCTGAGATGGAGGTGGCTTTGGAAGGTATATAGAAACCCTTCCCCCTCCCCATTGACTTTGGTTTAGAGTTTATAGCAGGGTGTTAATGTCATTGTATCATGACCAGGGCTGGAATATGAGGGGGAGCGCATGTCGGCTCCTATCGAGGATGACCAGGGAGAGCCTCCCATGCCCTCGATGGTTACTGGGGGTGACCAGATTATGGAAGAGCCTCTGCACTCCCCGAATCTAGCGGGGGATGCCGCCAATGTGGAGGAGAGGTTAGATGCCACAGGCATGGTAGGAGCCATGCTCGGTGAGGATCAAGGCCTTTCTCAGGTTTTTCACCTTGTCTTGTCACATGGAAATCCTGAATGTTGCTGACTCTCCTTTGTGTTTGGTGGGATTGTGCAGATCCTCCTGGTGTACTGGCCAAGATGGGCCACTCTTCCTTGGACTTGGGGGTTGAGTGGCCTATGTCCGCTTCCCCGCCCGAGCCGCTGCTGGCTGCGAGTGTGGGTGCGGCCTTGCTTCAGCGAGCCCAAGGCTCCCTAGGAGGCGACCCCCTACCTCCTCTGGTGGAGCTTAGGTAGCAATTGAGGGACTACACCTGGGGCTATCATGGCCTCAGCTTCTCATGCAAGCTTTGGATGTCTGGCTTGGCCGACATCTAGATAGAGTACCTACGGCTCCTAGCGGCTCAGGAGCAGAGGGCGCAGCGGCTGGTGGCCATCCGAGAGGCGCAGGAGCAGTGCACTCAGCTTGCATCAGCGATGACTGAACATAGGAGACGTACCGATGCGGCCATGTCCCTTCCTAAGGACCGCACCATGCAGCTGAATGAGGTGGAGAGTAGTAAGGCCTTGCAGAAGGCCTTGGAGGAGCAGCGGCGAGTCGTGGAGCTCGCTAAGGTCGAGTGTGGACTGTCGAGACCGGGGCCGAGGCTAGCGTTTAGCTTGCGTCGACCTTGGAGGTGGAGCTGGCGGTCGCGGAGTCTTGCCTGGCAGCAGTGGAGGAGAGTGAGCCTGGGCTTTGATTGTATCGCCCCTCTTTCATTTGCATTTTGTTATCCGGACTATATGTCTTTTGTTACCCCAAGGGCATGTCTTGGGCTCCTTTTTATAGAGTATCAATGACAATGAAAGAAAAGACAAACGAACAAGTCTGGCATGCCCGGTGGGACCAGTGTCTCCTTTCATCTCTTTGCCGAGATATATGGGCCCCGGGGCCCTCTCAAAGACTGCTGATCATTTGCTTGTTCTAAAATTACAGAGGAACAATGACGATCATTGTTGGATTCGCTGCATTGACGTTTGGCCCCGAGATCGTGGCCAGCCATGCTACTACTGGGTACCTGGCGGTACCAACAACATTTGGTTCCTTTCTGCCAGTGGTCGGCTTCCCCAACTTCTTGGGGGTAGCCTTCACCGACGTGGTGGACGTCGAGCTCCCAGAACCAATCAAGGGGGAGGCCGGAATGAAGACAAGGGCTCGCAACGCCCAGGGCTGCAGGAGTTTGGCGATGAGTCAAACTCAACTGATGAGTTGCATGGTGCATCATGTGGCTCAAGGGGCTCGTCCCGCTCACTGCAGCAAGCCGGGGAATCCACACCAGAGGAATTCCCATAGAAGAGCTGTTGTCCCTATGACCGGACAACCCTCAGTGTCTGAGAAATCTGTTTTAATCGGGGGCGTCTAGATCTTCCTGGATGGACATGAAGCCCAAGCAATCCCAGATCGGGTGGTCACTGCTGTGCCAACCTGTAATGCTTTCCAGGCCCTATTAGGGAGAAGGGTAGAAAAAGAAGAAGCCGGTCACCATGACTAGAAGAAGCTGGCCCCAAGGCCGAAGATCTTCAAACAAGTATGGGTTCCCAAAAGGACCCAATCTGCTTGCCGCGAGGCGCAGGTCTGCTACCACTCTAAGCCGGCTGAGGCGAAGGAGGACAATGAAAGGGGCCTGGCCTAGAGAAAAGAAGAAGTGGTCGTGGATCCTCCACGCCGTCCAAGCTTCAGGGCATGCGCCTGACAAGCTGTTGTCCCCACACTGGGGAGAATATTCGAGCAACCCACCGGATGAGCCCGACTGGCATACATCCCTCTGACAGGAGGTCGATAGTTATCCCCCATCCTACATCGGGAGCGGGGGCAAGAAGAGATGACGAGCCTGGTCAGGAACTATTTCAGGGGTCTCGGCAACCCCTCAGTAGGCCAACAACGGCTACTGTGAGCAGCCATGGCAGAAGAAGAAGACCGCCCACTAATGGTAGTCGAAGAAGAAGAAGAAGAAAGAAGAAAGAAGAATGGCGTCGTCAGTCGACGACAATGAGCTGTCAAAGACTCCCTTTTGTCCATTGCGATTTCAGTGATAGAGTACCTGATTGGGTGGAGGGAAAAAATGGGTACCAGGAAAGGTGACTATTCCCAGATATGGTAGCTTACTTTTCCATTGACCAAAAGGACTGATATGACAAGCCAATGATGACAAGGATGGTTGATAGAGCAAGGAGACCTTTCTAGACCTCAAAAGACATGTTTTTTGACATTTGTGATTCTTATTTTTAGTCTCTGAATCCTTTTTTAAGGAAGCTGCAGGTTTGCCAAAAATGCCCCTGGGGGCCCAGATGCATCGATGCATGAAGCTTGATGTCTTCTATAGTGAGGTCGATGCATATATGGATAGTTTCTTCATGAGGTCGGTGCATCTCTAAGCACTTGAGCAGTGAGGTTGACCTCTTGTGAAGGAGAGGTTGATGCACATAGAACGCTTGGCCTTTTTCACCTTCTGCGAAGTCGGTGCGCATGAAGAGCATGGTTGGTGTACATGAAGGACTTCTTTAGTGAGGTCGATGCATATGAGGTGCTTGGCCTTCTACACCTTCTCCAAGGTCGGTGCACAAGGAAGACTTCCTCAGTGAGGTCGATGCATATGAGGAGCTTGGCCTTCTACAAGGTTGGTGCACATGAAGAGCTTCCTTCATTAGGTTCGGTGCACATGAAGAACTTTCTTTAGTAAGGTCAATGCATATGAAAAGCTTTCTTCAGTAAGGTCGATGCACATGAAGAGCTTCTTTCAGTAAGGTCGATGCACATGAAGAGCTTTCTTCAGTAAGGTCGATGCACATGAAGAGCTTCCTTCAGTGAGGTCGGTGCTCATGAAGAACTTTCTTCAGTAAGGTTGACGCACATGAAGAGCTTTGCAGGATATCTTCACACCTGGACACATCAAGGGATGTCATGAATTTCTGAGCCAATTGGCTAATGACTCTTGGTGTGACATCATCAAAATATCATACATATAATATTCTCCCTCTTTTTGATGATGGCAATAATGAGTCATGTGCTTACTGATTAGAAAAGTAATTTTGAAGAGCAAGGTAAAAAATTATGCAGTAGGATATGTTGTGAACAAGATATGCAACGTATGCAAACTCTCCCTTAATGTAGACCCCCCCTGAAAGACTCACACTCTCTCTCCAAACTCCCCCTGAAAGACGCACACACTCTCTCCGCCTTTGACACACATTAAACCCCGAGCATCTCATGTCCGTGCACATAAAACCCCGTGCATCTTTCTCACTGTCTTCAAAGTCCTTGCATGATAGTAAGTCCGTGCATTTTCTCTCAAGTCCTTGCATGCCTGCATTAAGTCTGAGTAGCATTAAGTCCGTGCACGTTTAACCCCGTGCATATTCTTCCTTAGGTTCAATCCCGTGCATGTATTTTTCTTGGCACGACACAAGTCCGTGCATGTTTCTTTGAAACATGCATCTGTGCATATATTGCTTCTCCAAACCCATGACTTGCAATTAAGTCCGTGCACGATTGCGCTCATCATGTTTAAATGTCTGTGTATGCATCATGCCAAGTCAGTGTATGTCCGAGCATACACTGTTTTACTGGCGTTGCTAGTCGAAGCATGTCATACCCCGTGCATATTTTCTAGTCAGGGCAAGTCCGAGCAGGTCTGTACTGAGACTGCCTCAGTTGCAGTAAGTCCGTGCAGATCCCTTTGCAGACAGCTCACTCATACTCCGTGCATATCCCGTGCATCTTTTTCTCCTTCAGTATATTGTCAATTGAACTAATATTTCTGTTCTGTGACAGGCCATCATTCAATGAGGATAAGACTGGCACGTGATCCTAGAGCCCTGGAAGCTGACACGTGGATTTCTTAGAGAAGGGGGCACGAGCTGTCCACACGTCTAGGGCGTCCTCAGAGTGAAGCTGCATATAAAAGGACATCTCTTCCGCAATTCAAGAATGATCTTGGGGTAGAAGATCCCTAGAAGGCAGAGAGCGAAGTGAAGACATCTGAGATCCAGAAGAAGAAGAAGAAGAAGTGCAGAGTAGAGAAAGGAAAGAGGAGAGTTCCATTGAGAGAATGAAAGAGTGAGCAGCAGAGAGAACTAGAGAAGAAGAAGAAGTGAGTCATCTGAAGATCAGTCTCTACTGGACCGTGGATCAAATCCAGGCCAGTCAGCTCTGTGAGAGCCACATTTGAGTTTTAGTGTTTACAACTTTTAGTTGTTGTTTCTTCCAATCCCTACTTCTCCTTTTATCCTTTCTTCAAGCTGTTTGTCAGCGGAGCAAGCTATGAAGCTTAGCGGGCAGAGGAGGATTCCTCTGGATGGGTAAAGCTGTAATCCCCAGCGGGCAGAGGTGTGGTATCCTCTGGACAGCAAGCTGTGTTGCTCAGCGATTTGTAGGCAAGCTTGTTGACTACGAGCCTTCCAGTGATGAGGGAGAGCAAGAGTCGGGAGCTAGCTCACCGTCCCTTTCTTATGGAAGTGACCTTCCCACATTCATCCCACCCCAGCTAACATTTGGCTCATTGAGTGTGCCCAGCTCCCTCATAGAGGAAGGAGGAATTGCCTCTAGCCTTACAGAGCCCATCTTGGAGATTTCAGGGGCGAGGGAGTTAGGATTGGTGCCGTCTGAGGTGACGCTTTCCTCTGCACATGGCCTTGTTCACATTCATCGTCATTTGTGGTAGAAGCTTTGATATTCTTTCATTTTTTTATTTCTCTTCCTTTCTCTTTGCAGGGGCCTGCAGCCTCAGTGAGACCGACGCTGTCGGTGGTGGGAACCATGGCTCACTTTTCTGCTTTCCAATCCAAGGGTACAGTATTTACCCTTGTCATGGGCATGGTTCTGGTGTTGAGACCGATCACCCTAAAGCTCCCAGGTGGACTAGTCTCATCACTGGGCTTCGGTCAACCTTCTATTGAACAGCCTCAGCTTCAACTAGTGGAAGCCGAGTCAGAATTCATCGATGCTGCTTCTTTTGTGGCGTCGATAGGTGCAGAGCTCAGAGAAGCATCTGGCGACACTTCTATGTTGGCGATTGAAGCCAGAGTTGAGCTAGGTCAGATGGCCCAACTAGAGCATCATAAAGAATTCATCTCTGAGGGCAGAGATTTTGAAGAAGAGATAGTTGGTGAAACAACTGTCCTGATGCTCACAGTCGGTGCTGAGTCAGAGAAGACCTCACAGCCGAAGCAACATGTAGGGCTCACTGTTGCAGTACGGACCTCACAATTCAAGACTATGGCCCTTCAATAGAGGTCGAGGTTGAAGTCCTAGCCCCCGTAATTATCGAGTCCACAAAGCAGCTTGAGAAAGAATTGGTTGAGCCATCTTCCTCATTGCCTTCATCTTCTTCTCAACCTGTTGATGACATTTGGGCTGAGGTGGGTAGCAGGGTAGAGTTTCATCTTCCTGACGTGCCTTCACTTGGTTTGCAATCCTCTGAGGAGTCGGTGTGGCAAAACTTGGAAATGCTGAAGCAAGCTATGCTGATTAGCCTGGATTTATCTTATGCACAGCTGAAGGGGCTAGTGGAGCCTATGACTCGCACCCTTATGGCTTTCGGCTGCCCTATGCAGAACTGGCTACCTCGGGTGGATGGACACAACAACAGACACAACCCAATAGCGCAGTCACAAAGGGGCCGCTCAATGAACTGGACGGTCAAGGGAAGACCGCCCAGGGGACATGAACGGTTTGACCCAAACCGCTCAAGGAAACTGACTTAAAAGCACTAATAGACTGGATGGTTAGGGCTAGACCATCCCAAGGCATAGAGTGGTTAAGGGATAGCAGCTCAAGCCAACCGACCTACTATAGTGACGATCAGAACAGTTTTGACCAAACCGCTCAACGGAACCGACACAAGCCACTGAACGGTTAACATCCAACCGCTCAAAAGGCAGAGCGGACCGGGCAGGGCCGCTCAAAACAAAGGTAAGATAGAACGGCTGGAGGCCAGCCGCTCAAGGGGAACTAAGCAGACCACACCTGGCCATGCAAGCCCCAGCGTGGTCTATCGCGAAACCGCACAGGCTCAATCCAACCTACTCTAAACGGTCCGAAGCCAGCCGCGCCATACCTTGAGCGGTTACTGTTAAACCGCGCAAGCGTCACGGCGAGCAAACCTTAGGATCGGCCCGATCGTGGCCTTTCCATGCCCCGTTCATTCCGAAACGAAGGGGATCCAATGGTAATGACCATACACAACACATGGACTCAAACCGGAGCCAATTCGGATGAGAAACGGAGAGAAAAGGGCGATTTTCCAAAATCAACCCAAATGGGGTTAACGGGGCTCCCGGGCTCCTACCGGCCCCGAATGACCACCATTCGACGCGAGACCAGCGACTATGGAACGTTGACGTTCTAGGGAGTCATTTGACACCAACTGATCGTGAAATCGTTGCCATTTTTTGGCGAACCCTATGAACTCTGAAAAAATACAATGAGCCCAAACTCGCCCGTTCTGGCACCGAACTACGTAAAATTGTAGGAAAAATGTGCAGGAAAGGTAGGTGATCCGTTCCCCTACCTCCACCAAAGCTTTGACGCGCAGTGGACGTTGATCCACGAAGAAAATGCCGTGAAACCCCACCGGTGCCTCCACCCTCACGAACCGGCTTCACCGTGCCCTCGAGCCTTGATCCTCGACCCGTTCCTCATTCCTCGCCTCGCCACCTCGCCATCTCGCCCACCTCCGCCATCATCGGCCACCCGGGGAGAGGGGGAGAGAAAGAGAAGAGAGAGGGAGAGAATGAGAGAATGGGGAGAGAGAGGGTTAAAGGGTACCTTACCAAAACACATATTTGGTGGCAGTTTTGTCAAAATCCATATCTGGGACATGACTCCTGTCAGGACCACTTTCTGCTGTCATTAAATGGAATGTGATCCTAGAATAGTACTGTGAGCAGAAAGTCAACAGAGCCAATAGGAATGGAGACAGAAAGTAAACTCCAGCCAATGAGAAGACCACTCATCCAAAGGGCATTTAACTTGAAGACTTGGAAGGTGTCTAAAGAAAGAAATTGGTCCTTTTCTTCCTGTTATCACTGTCCGAACATGACAGCCGCCTTGGAAAGCACTCAAGCTCACATCGGCACATGCTTCAAGGGAAGAAGACCTTTTGGCGGGAAAAGTTTCCCTGGGCTTTCCTATATATATGAAGCTTCCTCAACTGAAGAAATTACTGCTTCTATTGCCACTGCCATCGCTGCCGCCCAGAGAAAGTGCCACGCCCTTGATCATCCACAAAGAGCATCATTGTGAAGAGCATCCTTGTGAACCGCGTGAGAGTAGCCCAGCACTAGTTCTCAGTCCAGTGCTGTAAAAGAAGAAGGAAAAGAAAAGGGAAGCCTTGAGAGAGAAAGCAGCCCTATAGTCTACCTGAGCCTAAAGAATTAGATCTTCAGATCTGAAATTTGTACCTATAGTTACCAGCCTCCATATCATCATCCTTAGCTTCAGCTGGTGTTCATTTCTTCAATTTTTCCTTGTGGCTTTCCCACTGCACTTGCAGTGAGTTGTATTATGTGCTTTTGTTCATCTTGAACAGTCCCTACCGATCTTGTGTGTAGGAAGACAGTCGGAGGTGTGCTCCGATCTGTGGAGAACCGTCCCTATCGGTCTTGTGTGTAGGAAGAGAGATGGAGGTGTGCTCCAGTCTGTGGAGAACCATACCTATCGGTCTTGTGTGTAGGAAGACAAATGGAGGTGTGCTCCCATTTGTGGAGAATCATCCCTACCGGTTTTGTGTGTAGAAAGACAGACGGAGGGTTCTTCATTCTGTGATTTTGGGGCGTGTCCCCGGTCAAGTTGTGTGTCAGTAGGAAAGTCTCATCAGGTTTGGTGAGGGGTGGACGTAGGTTGTGGGTTTGCAACCAAACGACCTTAAAATCCATGTGTTGTTGATGTGACACAAGCTAGGACCTACTAGCAAGCACAATAGCGAACCGAAGCGGGCCGTATTTGGCGGCCGACT
>JANBPO010006703.1:0-21162 GCA_024336825.1 Amorphophallus titanum | reverse complement strand
CCAAAGTTTCAGCACTCGGCGACATGAAACCATCCCTGGTGGTCTCGCCCCGTTCTGATGTCAGCACCAAAAATTCCACTAGGGCTGTTGTTGGCATGTCCTGCTATTCCCCCAGGAACTTGACACCGATCGTCTAAGCGACCACGACCTGTGAGAAGATCTGATGGCCGCCAGATTTTGAGGGTTTGTAGTACCCGCTGTCTGATACACCCACGAGCTGGTCCCGCCACGTTTGGAGTT
This sequence comes from Amorphophallus titanum, assembly GCA_024336825.1. Taxonomy (NCBI): domain Eukaryota; kingdom Viridiplantae; phylum Streptophyta; class Magnoliopsida; order Alismatales; family Araceae; genus Amorphophallus; species Amorphophallus titanum. Next base: position 20,922 of record JANBPO010006703.1, on the reverse strand, counting down.
TGTCAACGAGCGTACCTACTGACGCACCACGACTGCGCCATCCAGTCCTGCAAGGCAGAATCGCGTAGGCTAACAGCAGCGACCCCCTCCACCTTCCAGCGACATCGGCTTGACGTCGGGCTTTCTGGCATCCTTCAACATCCCTCAAGCTTCGTCCCTGCATTGGCAGCACCACGATTGGACGTCGGAGCGCGTTGTACGATCGCTGTTTAGTTCCCCCTCCCCTCGTTCCCCCCTCCTGCGTGAGGGTAGTGCGTGTAGTTGATTGCCCCCAGCCCCGTGATCCCCCTCCCTGCATGGAGCGTAGTAATTGTAATAGCAGGGACTTCGCCAAGCCTCCTCGACACAGCGTGACTGCCAGGTGCGCACGCTCCCCGGCTCGCCATCGTCTCCAACCGGAGCCGGTCCTTCGGATGGGCTACGTACGTGCGGCTGCCACTCCACTCTACTTGTCTAGTATTAGCTCCAACTGTAGCGACCGTGTGAGGAGTGCCCGGTCAATAATTCCACTATTCGTGAGTTCTTGCTGTCGGTAAGTGAGTGCACATCTGAACCGATCCCCTCGGTATCGGTCTGCCCGGTTGAATCCGGCACCCGTGACTTGTTCACCGGGTGGTTCACCACCTCCCTCCTCGCTACTCGGACCGTGTCCGACCCTCTCGCGAGTCACAGCTCACCGATCCATCACTACGAGCCCCGAGTGGAGTTCGCAACGTGCGCGAGTGTTAGCTTTGTCGCTAGGCAACCTGTGCTTGTTGATTATTGGCTTAGGGTCCCGTGTCTCGACCGGGTTCGTCCCGCGTCTGATTTGGTATCAGAGCAAGTTCTCGGCTTGCTCTCACATGCCGAGTCCTAGGCCAACTTCCATTCCCTTACATAGCCCCTCGCAATAGTAGCATGTGGTCTAGTCTCTTAAATTGCATGATTTGTCTAGTTAGACCATCTAGTTGGTCAACTCTAGAAACCTCCTTAGGATAACTCCCCAAATTAATAGGACAACTAGGGGATAATTATAGGGGAATTTGATTTTTATTCAAATTTTGGTGCCGAAAGAAATGGCGGTCTATCGCGAGACCGTCGCCTACAATACGCGCTCCTCAAATGACCGCAATCTTCTTCCGAAAAATGAAGATGATGGAAGCGTGGAAAGACTGGATTTTTCCCATCCTAATCACTTGGGATCGGAGCTATCTAGCATGGTAAGCTATCTAGGACTCCTATGGGATTAGATTTACTCTATCAAGGACTCCTAATTTGACCTAATCCTCGAAACCCTAGGCCAACCCTATAAATAGGGCCCAGGTTCGACCTGCGCGAACCCTTATTTTGGCTCGCATTGTTCGATGGTAAGACATGGGTATTTTATATTGGTCCTTTAAACTTTATTATTCCCCTTAGTGTCTTCTAACCCTCTGTAAAATCTCATGCTCGAAGGTCAAGCATCCAAAGAGTTAGAGGCATTGGAAACCACTAGTTCACTACAGAACGCACTGGGGCTAGTGAGATTCTCTGAGGAAGATCAGAAGATTTGGAACCCAAATCGAGGTATTTGTAAGTTCATCTAGTAGAATAAGTTGTTCCTGTTTATATCTTCTACCTACCCTCTAATTTTCATGAACTAAGGTCAAGAGGTTAAGGAGATAGAAGGTCGTGAAGTTGTGCACATGATCTAGCATCATCTTCCAGTAAAAAAATAGAAGCTTAGAGCCTTACCCAGAGATAGGTTATCTCATGACTGGCATTAACAATGTGTTAGGATTAAAATTCCTCTGGTTCCATGCAATTTCATGTTTTCTGCACACCGTATTTGACATTTTACCATGACTATGCAATTAACTTAGTTCTACATGCACGTCCTTGTACCTTATGAAGAAAAGATGAAAACTTTAGCTTAATCCATGAAAACCCATGCATCTCTATGAACTATTTTTATTCAAGCATGTCTTATCTCCCCGTTTATCATGTTTTCCCATATGGTTATTGCCCTAGAATAGGCCTACACGCATTATTTTTATCCTTCTATCTGAGCAGGCAGAAGGTGGTCCATCAGAGACCTCTATCAACAGATAGCGGCCGCCCGATATATAGACCGCAGTTTACTTATAACGGCCATGCCTTGACTGCTACCTATTTCTGTAACCTATCAACTCTCGGGACAAGAAACTCCCACAATGCCTATAGGGCAGGGATAAATTAAACCAAGGAGGTGCACGAGCCACACGCTGTCGTCTTCACCTCCGACGCACAATCCGTAGGGGGCATTTGTTGGCATCCACTTATTTTCTCTAAGTTAATTGAGAATTAAGCATAGAAAAATACTCCCTAAATAGAGCAAAGTGGCACAATGTGAAAGGCACTCTACCAGTCGAGTTGGCCTCAAAAATCAAGATGCGTCACCAGGCTAGGCGGCACGACATAACAATTGGGGATCGCCCCTGAGCATAGGACATTGCACCAGTCAGTTTTCTAGTAACCGAGCTGGATCCAAGGTTCGAGACAACTTGCCGCATCGAGCAGCACTCTGAAGAGATTCGGGGTTCATCCCCAAACACCCTGCATATGGTATCACACCGCTGGCACCTCAACGACTGGGTTAACCCGGGTCTCAGAATAGCCTGCCGCATCATACGACTCGTTGCCAAGGAGTGAGGGTCACCCCGACCACCAGACAAACGGCATTATCATGTCGACGCCCCAATTATCAGGCCCAACCAAGGGTCCTATCCAGCTAGCCGTGACCCACGGCAACGTCAACAATTGATTGGGCCTGCTCCCGATCACTCAGTTTGCACGTTTACCTGCGTTCAACATAGCTACCCGAGCCGACCTAGGGGCACTCTGACTACAAGCCGCATCACGTGGCACCCAGCAACGAGGCTGGGGTCTACTCCCGAGTCGCCTCCCTCCACCCCTCTGAAGTCAAGGGGAGACCCTTAAGGGCCAACTACAAGCCTCAGGGGCCCACAGCGCCCTTATACGGCCCCACACGGGCGTGTCGAGAGTTTCCTCGAGCACCTGGTGGGCGCGCATGCTCCAACCACTCTATAGCAAGCCAGAGCCCGACTCATGACTCCCAGCAGCCCATCGCGTCATGCACTACCATCATGCGCCCTCGCACGCGGATCGACCTGCGCGGTCAGGTCGCGCGAATCGACCTGAGCGGTCAGGTCGCGGGGGTCAAGGGAGAAGCACCCTTGCGGGGGTTTCCGGGGGCGGAGGCCCCGAAAGAAAATCTCTTTTTATAACAAGGGCATTCCGGTCTTTTGGTAGCCTGAACCCCCAGTCAAATCCCCAGTCAAACCCCTAGTTAAATCCCCAGTCAAATCCTCAGTCAAAGTTATCTGTCATTCACTCATCATTTGTAGAGAGCATCTAATTCATCCCAGGGACTTGTTCATTCTGCTTTCGCATTTCTGACAGCTATTTTTTAATCGGTCAAGGTTTTTAGAGAGGGATTCATTCATCCCCCCTCTGAATCCATCGCACCTATCCCATCACGACCGTCGACGCTCGTCCAAATGCCTCTGATCACGTTTGCACACACAAGCCCAATGCCTTGAGCCAGACCTCTACCTACTTTTCTCCCCCAGTAGGATGCTACTGCAAAGCATGGAAGCCCACAGAAACTAGCCTAAAAATCATCTCTCGGGAACACGCCCCGCCACCACTCCCAGGTCGGCCGACACCAAGTGTCATCAGGCTACGACTAGTGGAGACTCACTAGACATAGAGACTCTCCCAAAGAAACATCGAAGTATGGATAGGGTAAACACTTGCATGTCGCAAGCACTATGAAACACAAGGCAGTACACCAAACAGTTGCCTGACTCAGGACAAACAACTAGACCTGCACACAATGATCCTTGGGTCATATGACTTGGGTCAAGATTGTCAGACATCACAGTAACATACCGTTAATCAACCTAGTCCCTATGCCAAAAGCACGATAAAACTCAAACCACTGCACATGAGGGAACATCAAAGCCCTCAGACTAGATAGGCATGCAAACCGAGGTAAGACGATACCTCCAAGCACCTAAAACCAAAGTCTTGATCCATACAGGATAACTGAGACACTCACGAGGTCATGTGTCAACCACTGGGTCACAACCTGGTTGACTAGAAACCATAATGACCCATGAAATCATACAAAACTACTACTCGGTACAATGGCACATTTGAACACCCTATAACACGGTCACAGCCCTCATAGGATGTCCACGACATCCACGTACAATAGGCTAACCAAGGGGTCGAAGCCAAGCCAATAGACACGAGAAGAACACCGAACGTTGCTCAAGATGAGACAACTCTTCCGGGATCCATCGACACACAGATATGACACTCACGGAACACCCAAGGCATCCATCGAGTCAAACGCCAACAAGGCATTGAATCCTGGGTTCACCAGAGCCCAAGACAACTCACATAAAACCCCGAAAACAAAAGACATGAACGCGGTGCACGCCTGCGTCACGATGGTGAACGCGTCCAAAGGATGCGTCGCGATGCCAGCAAAATGCATCCAACTATTACTACGTGTCAACGCATTGACATGGCATAAGCTAGGGTCACGTTAATAGACGTGGCCATAGCCTACAATGCATTAATACCAGAACGCGGTGGAAGACTCAAGCGCGCTCTTCAAGATCATGGTGGAGACCTTGAGCGCGTTCTCCAGGATCGCGTCCAACACTTGGACCACGTTCCTAACCACCCAACTATTCATCACCGTCGATGAACGCGGTCATACGATATAGCGTGTTACACTGAGAACGCGGCTAACGTGACCAGCGCGTTCTCGTCACGATGTGAAAATCAAAAAATCTGCACAAAAACTCATTTTCCACACCCTAATTGCTTCTAAACGACGGGGAAATAGCCCTAATCACAATATACACCTTCCACAAGCTGGAAGGGATCACATAGACCATGAAACGATACGAAACGGGTGATTTTTCACAAATCAACCCAAAATGACTCATGAGGGAAACTAGCCTCCTGTCGACCCCAAATCACGGCCAAATGCAATGAAACTTGAGGGGATGGCATCCAGACATGCCAGGGGTTCGAATGAAACCATTCAAACTGAAAATCGTCGCCTAAAATGGCGAGCACGACTCATACCCCAAATCATGGTATAATTCCCCAAAAATGGAAAACCCACTCAAACTCGCACGAATCGACACGAAATTCAAGGGAAAAGTAGAACAGAAGGTAAGGAACCTGTCCCCCTACCTCGTTCGCCGACCACCCGAGCCGAAATGCCGAAACCATCATACGAACCTACGCTGTGACTCTATGAATCCACTGAGGGATCGCGCCAACGCCACGCTCCACCCTTCTCATCTTCATGCTCCACGACACCTCCATGCCATCGCCACCTCATCCCCGTGATCTTCTCCGTCTACAGCCGGGGCAAAGGGGAAAAGAGGAGACAGAACGGAGAGGGAGAGAATGAGAAATGTGAGGGAGGAGAGAGGGGGTTAAGGAATAAAAGAAAAGAAAATTATACAAATTTCCTAAAATTTGATTTTCTACATAAAATTTTGTAAATTTAAGAAAATATGAAAAAATAACCTACACGATCTACAGAAAGTGCACAACGCACCTGTAGTGTCCCAGAGTCTCAGAACTCAACGGTTCACTCTCCATGGGATTCCGTAACTTATACAGGGGGAAAACCCGCGTGGATCGTAAATCACAATTCGGGACTCACGAAAGCGTCCAAAAGCTCTCTAATTCAGATCCGAAGGATCCAATGCATTACATTCTCCCCTTCGTTTAGAAATTTCATCCTCAAAATTTACAGAGCTAACAAGTGAACAAGGGAAGAAGAACCCAAACGCTGGCTATGCTCTCCAAGCACCAGCCAAACCGCGAACACTAATCACAACAACACAAAAACACGAAATCACAATTCTCGAAAAATACAATTCAGAGGAACACTACCAGACCCTGATCACAAACAAGATCATCTTGCTCCGGATCTCAAGGTAAATCGATCCGCAGAACGGGCATGACACACCAAGGAACACAAGTCCGACACCTCTAAAATAAGGCATCATCGCTATCGTCTCACAAGGAAAGGAGACACGATCCATGCCATGAAAAATAATGTAGCAACCCATATAAAAGCTAGAAATAAAATTTTCACATGAAGGAACCCAATTGGGCCAACATAACCTATATAGAAGATGTCCAAACAAAAGAGGAAAGAGCGCCCTTTGCAAAGGTGCTATTTCAATTGAATGCCCCCTTGAATGGACGCTAATTCCTAAACCAAGATTCTGGGGTATTACGTCCAAAGGGAGAATAAGATATATAATTATATAAAAAGAGCAATTACCCTCGTCCTATTAAATCGTTGGATTTAGGGTTATAACCTAATGAGGGTGACGGTTGCAATTTTAGCAAGAGGAGATTAATGTGGGAAATTTTAAAACTAGTAGGATTCATACATAGGAAATTCCTATTTCTAATCAGACACCAAGAGCTCAATGCCTATAAATAAACCCCCTCTCGATCAAGCTCAGGCTACTACCACTTAGTTCTTGCATCAACCTCAACCTCTGCCATAGAGAACTTCTTCTTCTTCCCCTACTACTTCACTTCCTCCAGTGGCTGTGCGTAAAGAAGGGCATTCACTGCCTCTTTTTATTTTCCTGGCTACTGTCGATGCGTATGGAAGGAGCATCCATCCTCTTCCTTCTATTGACGTTAAGAAGCCTACTATTCTTCTTCCTGTTCGCGACCTACAGTCGCCTACTACAAGCAAGAAGACTCCTGGCTGCCTTATAACGTAGTCTTGACCTTCATAGGATGTCAAGAGACATCCACGGAAAAGCGGGTAGACCACAAGGACAAGCCAAGACAATCAGAAATCAAGACGGCGGAAAGTAGGACTCTAGGGCTGTAACGCTCCACCTTTAGACTGCTACACCGAGGTGACAGTCTAAGGATGGGCAGTTACACTCTAGAGGAGACAAGACTGTGGCGGTCTAATAATGGCATGCCACACAAATGTGGCGGTCGAGGAATGAGCCGTCACGGGCACCGCCCTACTACAGAGCCTAAGACAGACTAACACATGGACGGACACAGAACAGAACTGGTCATTATGGCTAAGAGGACTGTAACGGCCTACTATAGGCACGTTACATGCTCTGATGCACCTAGATTGGGCCGTCAGCACGAACAGACCTATGACCTACACTCGGACAAATAGCATGTAACGGTCCAATATGGACGCGTTACAGCATCCTGGCGCATGGGGATTAGGCCGTTAGAGCCAACCGACATAGCCAGTCAAACTCGGTCAAACATACTATGACGGTCCAAAGAAGACGTGCCACAGTACTCTAATAGTCTAAGGCAACGCCGTCAGAGTGAACCGACTGACACGAACATCGAGGACAAGAGGGCTGTGACGCACCAATAAGGGGGCGTCAGAGGGCTGTGATGCTCCAATACTGCACCGTCACACTTCCACAGCCACAACTGACCCACATGCTCAAAGGCATGTGACAGTCTATCGTAGGACCGTCAGAGACTGTGACGGTCTCTGGTACGACCGCCACACCAGTCTTGTGAGCAAAACAGTGGAAAAGTCGAATCGGCCCTTTCCACACCCTATTCACGCCAAAGCGCAGGGGAAACAAAGTCACACGATGAAAAATAACTTCTGGAAGCCAAAAAGTCCACATGCACGCATCAAAACGCGAGATCGGGGCGATTCCGACGAATCGACCCAAATTGGATCACCAAGGTTCCCGGACTCCTACCAGCCACGAATGACGACCAATCAACGCGAAATTGGCGGGTACGGGATCCTGACATCCCGATGGTCATTTTGACAGTAATTATACTGCAAACTATCACTATTTTCCTACGAACCCTACAAACCCCGAAAATAGTGATTTTGCCTAAACTGGCCCGATCTCACCCGATCGAGCACTCTATCAATATAGTTCCTGAGTCTCTAATCAGCTAATCTGTGAGCATTTTAGTTAACTTAGTGAAACTGTTAATTCCGCAACAGTCCACTAGTCTCAAGTATTTAATTGGGTGAAAATTTTTAAGGGGATTCATTCAACCCCCCCTTCTGAATCCATCGCACCATACCCAACACCTAGAAGGTCAGGGAGGCTGAATGCATGCAGCTCTTATATGACTCTGACCCCTCTCCCTCTAATAGGTCCAAGTGGAACTCGATTGAAGCTTTGCTTCGTCAGGCCCTCCACAGGGAGGAAATCTTCTGGAATGAGAAAAGCAGGATGGATTGGATCGACAGCGGTGATCGAAACACGTCTTTCTATCACGCAGTGGTCTAGTCACCCAGGGGGAGGGGATTCATCCAACGTCTGAGAGTGGGTGACTCTGGTGTCTGGTGCTCTAACCAGGACACCCTCAAAAAACATGCGGTTGACTTCTACCAAGCTCTGCTTTCCTCTGAGAACCATGTGGTCGAGGATGATCTGTTGAGGTGCATCCCTGAGCTGATATCTGAGGATCAGAGCAGCCTTTTATGTGCTACTCCAGATGCGGAGGAAATCAAACAGGCTGTGTGGTCTTGCAACAGGTCTAGTGCCTCGGGGCCCGATGGTTTTACTGGGGTCTTTTTCACCTGCTGTTGGGAGGTAATTGCTCAGGATGTGGTTGATGCAATCCTGAGCTTCTTTACTGGCTTCCCTTTGCCGAGGGGGATTTCTTCATCCTTGATCATGATGGTGCCTAAAGTCCAAGAACCTCTGTCCCTTAATGATTATCGCCCGATTAGCCTCTGCAACTTTGTTTATAAGATCATCTCACGTATCTTCTGTGAGAGCCTGGCTCCTCTGCTGCTTTCCATCATTTCCAAAGAACAGGGGGCATTCATCAAGGGATGCCACATTCTGGACAACATTTCTCTGTCTAGACATTTGCTTTGGGACATTAATAGGAGGGTCCGAGGTCAGTAATGTAATCTTCAAGCTAGACATGGCTAAGGCATATGATAGGATGGAGTGGGATTTCATCCTTGCGGTTTTACAGAAATTTGGGTTTTGCACCAGGCTATATTGGAATGCTGCTGTCTAATTCTTGGTTCTCGGTAAACTTCAATGGGTCCATATCTGGGTATTTCAAGTCCTCTCGGGGGATCAGGCAAGAACATAGGCGGACTCCTCAAAGTGGTGCCGGTGATCCGACCCAAAGAGAGCGCCGTGGGATGCCCTCATCATAGTGTCCCCTAGTAGTCATAGCTTGCCTGGGCACACGTATGCTAACCCGCCTGGGAGTAGACGGAGAGCTACAGCCCAGAGAGGCGATTTTTAGGCTAGTTGCCATAGGGCCTCCCTTGTAGAGGCTTGAGTCTAGGCCAGGAGGAAAACCAACTAGAGGGCCTGATTTTGTGCCATCGGTTAGTGTGTGCACATATGGTCTGGGACTTCTGACGCGTATTGACGAGCACAGCCCCCACTAGTCCCATGTTCTGTGGTTACTATTACAGTGTCTTAGTTTCTGCCTGGGTCGAGTAGGGAGACACCGGAAGCATGGACTAAGATGTTAGGGGACACATCTGACCTTGCTTCTTGTGGGCTGTACTCCCGTCACGTGACACTTGACTCTTGTGACCCAAGTTTTGATTCCCAGTTTGTGAGACATGGTTTTTCGTTAAATTCCCACATGTTTTTCGATAATATAGGTCTAGTGATTTCGGTATGGGTTACCATGGCTTTCCCCTAGATGGTATATGCGTTCCCAACGGTGAGGTCATGACTGTGTTCCCCGACCACGTGGTCTTGTGCTGGGTCTTAGTCAGCGAGGACGGGCCTCCACGATAGGGTTGTCGTGATGTGCCTTTTGGTGTCGTGGCCAGGGTTTTCCCGCCAGTCCAGTGTTCCCTCGACTGTGACATCGGGTTGGTTTCTGCACTATTAGGAGCACCTTAGAGCCATGGTTCCAGTAGCTACCGAGGGTTTTACGGTTGTTCCTTCTGTCGTCGTTGTTGTCGTTGCTACTCCCGCTGCTGTTGTTGCTATTTTCTTTAGCGCTGCTTGTTACCACCTTTGTTTTTGGTTGAGGTTCTGTGGGACCCCTACCGAGCCAGTGATAGGAGGCTTACCCCTTGCTTTTCAGGTGTGGCGGCTCTTCCTTGAGGTTCGAGAGTGCAGCGTGGAGGTTCTTAGTTGCCACCTCGTCGGGCCGAGTGTTCACTCGACGTTGGGTACATGCCTTTTCCTGTAGATTGTACTTTATTTGGACTGGACTCTATAGTTTAATTGAAAATATAATTTTATTTCTATCATATAAACTATTAATTATAGAATTATCCTTCTTTATTTCCTATTTCTATATCTCTCCAAAGGACACAGCATAATGCAGATCTACAATGTCTACAATGGAAGCTTCTCCTGATCACTCTTCCTATCAGACTCCTTCTCTTTAGAGTTCTATCTTCTGTTCTCTCTGTCTATCTGCTCTTCTATCTACGCTCTCTTTTTTAATCATTTTTTGCACGGCCAGATCTTCCACTTATATATGGAGCCCCGTGAGAGAAGCACATGGAAGGCACATTTCCCGCCCAGAGATTTCATCATGAACAAGCTTCTCAGAGCCCACGTGTCAGATGTCAAATAATGGTGGCTGGCCACGTGGCAATGTTCTCCAGTTTATAGAGCATCCTTGGATTATGAGCATTTGTCTTGATATCTCCTGACTTTAAGTTCCTGGCAATAAGTCACAAGACATTTTATCAAACAATTGATAGGTTAGAGTTTATTCTAATGTAAGACTCAAAGCAGCCTTGATTTATCATGTGTACGGACCTCACATTAGATGAAACAAATAAATGCACAGACGTTGTTCTGCCTAATGCAAAAGTGCATAGACTTCAGTGTGCACGAGTGATATGTGTACTCAGCTTACACATGGAATGTGCAAGAATGCACTGGCTTGGTTAGGCACGAATCAACTATGCACTGACTTCGGTTATAGCACAAGGAAGAGTGTGCATGGACCTTGTTTAGCATAAGGCAAAAATGCACAGACTTACTACAGTGTATGCAACAACCTTGTTTTTCCTAATGAGGGATGTGCACGGACTTGAAAATACGTCAGGCAAAGATATGCACCGACATTGTGTCCAACAAACATCAGTGTGCACTAACCTTAGGCGAGTGTGCTACAGTGTATGCATAGACTTGAATGAGTTTGACAAAAATATGCACTAACCTTGACAATGCAGTCTATCAAGATATACACTGACCATGCAAGCTTAGCAATAAAAATGTGTACGGACCTTACAATAGCTACCATGTAAACGTGCACCGACTTTATGAAGCATCCATGCATAGACCTTATGTATAAGGTAGAACGTGCACCGACCGTATTTTGCACAAGGTAAAAACTTGCACAGACTTCGTATGCACAATGCAAAAGATTGCACCGAGTTCATATGGACAAATAAAAGCATACACCGACTTTGCTGTGCTTAAGAGAGGATTGCACGGACCTTGGAAGACAAGTGCACAAACTTTGTATATGAAGTAAAGGACTGCTGGTCTCAACACAGACTTCACTTTTGTCTAAATGAGACAGATCGAGAGCACAATAAATCTATCACCTAGTGACCGACACGCCTACGTAATAAATGAATAAATCTTATAATTAAATAATTAATAAAAATGTCACTCCCCACAACACCCCCGCGAATTCCAAGAGGGTGATTACGTCATGATCAGGGTTCGGCCTGAATGGTTTCCCTCTGCTATCATGAAGAAACTACAGGCTCGTGGTGCTAGCCCTCTTCGAGTATTGAGGCGAGTTGGATCCAATGCATATGTTGTAGACTTGCAAAATGACTATGGTATCAGTTCCACATTCAATGTCTCAGATTTAGTCGCATATAGGGACCCGACAGTGATTCCTAGCGAGTTATTTTGGCCTTCTCCACCCCTTGTGAGTGCCCCTCCCTTGAGAGCCCACTTCTAGCCCCGTCACCTTAGCAGCTTGAGCGAATAGAGTGTATATTGGGTGAGCAGGTGACGACCACTAGGAGTGGCACGTATCAGCGCTTCTTGGTGCGTTGGAGATGACAACCCGGTCGGAGGACACATGGATCACTTGGGCAAAGCTAGAGAGGATAGATCCAGACTTGCTGGAGCGATGCCTGAGCGACAGAGACCCTTAATTGACGGGGTCGAGTTCCTCCCGCCCAGGGAGAATTGGTGAGGGCACCTGAGCTAAGATCGACGTGATCCGACAAAGCGACACTACAAGATGCGCAGCACTATTTGAGACTTGCAGACTTCATTATGACTTGAAGATGTCATGAAGAGCTAGTCAAGAGCTTGGATCTTTTATTTCTTTCATTCTAGATCTTTGTAGGCCGATTTGAGGTAAGTGCACTCCATTAGTGTCTTGTTTACGCTCAGTAGGCTGGATTAGGTTGGTGGGCCACATTTCGTTCAGGCCCATGGAGGACTGGGCTGGCCACCCCCCATTTGGGCCCATGCCTAGGGGCATGTGCCCCTCTCCCTTTCCCAAGCCCATTTGGTCTGGGATTGGGGGCGCCCCCCCTTTCCCACTCCTCCTTGGGCTTGGCTAGCCACCTTCCCTAAATCCAAGTCTTGATTGGATTCCCCTCCCCCACCCTTTCCTAATGTGGATAGGGTTCCAATTTAATTAGGATTCTTATTAGGATTTCTTTTGGAAATTATTTAGGGTTTCCCCTCCCCATATATTGGCGCCGAGAACCTTTGAGATATCCGGGGCTCTGTTCTTGGGGATTTTTGGGTTTTGTGATTGGCAGCGTCTCACAGTGGGATTTTTAGGGTAGAAGGCTGTTATAGGGGGAAATGTATGATGTGGATTGGTAGATGAGCTGAGGGTATTATGGATCAGGAGAGGACAAACACACGGGGGAGCCGCATTGCAGTGGATTTCAGGAGAATGCCTTCACTGTTCTTGTTATTTTTCCCTGGGACTTTGAATTTTCTCATTTGTCTCCGGGGACCAAGAGATTGATGTCTCTGGTCCCAGAGGAAACTACAGAGGTTCGAAATTTAAGTCAGCCACGATCGAATCGATGGAATCCGGAATGATGAGGTGAGCATGGTCACTTGTGCTGTAGGATGCCGGTCACCCCGAGGGCCAGGAGATGTTCTGTCTCCGGCTCCGAGGTGACCTTCGATCCCTATGCGGAAGAAGAACTGGGGAAACACGGTGATAGATGACCTATTCACAGATAATATATGAACGTACAGTGGAGGGAAAATCCAGCTTCTAACATTCATTTACTTTCGAACAATTGCAGATATAACATAAAGCTCCACAGGAGCTCACAGACCAACCACATACACATACAAATTACAACAGAGAAAGTAGTGGCGGGGCTGGGAAACTAAAATTATTTCTGAATCTCAGATGCGAGAAGGAGGCGGAGACAAGCATGAGGAAAAATGCAGAAAGGGGTGGGGAGGGCGGAGCATTGACTCCTCTCCCTCCCCTGAGACCACCTTGACTCTTCTTCTTCCTTCGACGGTAGGAGAGCTTCTCAGTTGGACGGATTCTCAGGTGGACGGATTCTCAGGTGGACTGAGGGTGGTCTTTCTCTTTCTTTCTCTCTTCTCTTCTTCTATGTCTGTATATCTGTCTGTATGTGTGTGTCTGTCCCTCTTATCTCTGTGGGGAGCGAAGGGGTTTTATATTGGCCTTTGCTTCTCGGGGAACCGTAGTCGGCGCGCCTCAAGGAATGAGGCGCTCTCGGCGCGCAGAACATGGTGGAATTGGGCCACTTAAGCTCTTCTCGGCGCCAGCCTTTGTTGGGCCCAATTAGGGCTTTTAATGATATTTGTGTTTAAACGACACATCTTATTGTGCTTTGACTCACTCATTATCCCATTGAGTTGACAAATTCGCATCTTCTCATGATATGTCCTCCAGCGGCTTTTCTACTTCTGGTGGCCAGAAGTTCGAGGAGGGTGTTCCTCGGGGGCAAGTTGTTTGATAGTATTCTGTTGGCAGACTGAGTCTACAGTGATCTTGTTGCTTCATGCAAGGAAACCTTACTCCGTGGAGTAAGGGGTGGACGTAGATTGCGAGGAGCAATCGAACCACCTAAAAATCCTCCATCTCACTTGTGGTTTGTCTTCTTCAATCATTCACTGATACGTTTGCACACTAATCGCTTGATCTATTGTCTCTCAGATCGTCTTCTTGTAATTCACCGTTGGCTTTCACTGGCTGTGGTAGTTGTATTGGTTAAGATTTTTAAGTTGGGGTGATCTATTCAACCCCTCCCCTTCTAGCTCACATTCTACATAGTATATCATCTTCAAGCAGGCCATGTGAGATTCGGCCCCCATCCTCTGCTGGTTTTATAATTGCTTAGCTTAGTATTATTTCTGGTTGCCCGTCGGACGGCGAGTGAGTGCCCATTCCAACATTCCATATATCGAGTGACCACCGCGGAGCGAGGCAAGAGTAACTCCATACATCCCACGCCCTTGGTGTGCCGGCCACCTATGAAATTGGGCATCCCAGACCCTTAGGGGTCCATCCGTAGCTAGTCATACGCCCGGAATGGTGAAGTCCCACTTCAGACCCTAACCACCATTGCCGCATTGCCCTCAGGCACTTGTGTATGCTACGCAGGTGAGCCCACTTGAGTGAAGTCACCAGTCCATTGCATTGCTTGCGAGTCTAGGTCCTAGGCTCATAGTGTCACTCCCTTAGCGTGAGTCCTCGACAGTAAAAGAGGTATATCAAAAGATGTCTTCGAAAGGATCGGTTAGGCCGGTCTGGAAAGCGACCTTTCTAGCGTCGAGGAAGCCTTCGGGGTCATCCTTCCCCTCATACCCTTTGTTGTCTAGGAATTACAATTTAGGCCTCCATTTGGGCCCATCACCCATCTCCCCTAGGTCGTGTCCCGTCAATTGGTATCAGAGTAAATTTTAGACTTGTCTCTACTAAGTCTAGTCCTTGGGCGCATTACATAGATCTCTCGTGCATCACCACATCCTCATTGCTACCTTAGACCTCGCATATTCATCATTCCTAGACCCATTAGAGGTCTTTGTGTTTAACGGATCCTGCCCTAGCACATATCTAGAGTGGGAGAGCTCCAGTGTGTGTGTGAGTAATCTCTTTGTTCTTCACATTTCTTGTGAGTCGGTGCTCTTGCACCTTCGTGGGAGTTTCACACTCCTTACGTGTGTGTGTGTGTGTGTCCTTGATCTTGTAATCTCTTACAAGATAATGTATGAATCCTCATAGTCTGTGAGGGGTGGACGTAGGTTGTCATTGCTGGAACCGAACCACCTAAAAATCATTGTCCAATTGTGTGGTTTACTCCTTCTCTTCTACCTCCATTCAGTGCAGCATACACGTTTGTAGTGATTGATGCTGATAATATCTGTTTGCTTTGCATTAGATCTAAATTGATAATCACTATTTCATCATACAAACTTTAAATCAGTTAAGGTTTTGTTAAAAGTTTGAAAACACCCAATTCACCCCCTCTTGGGTGTCATTAATCGCGGGACTTCAATTGGTATCAGAGCTAAGGCTCTAATTTTCACAGATCTAACGATCTAGAGTAAGATCTGGATCAATAGCAAACAAGGGTATGATGCCCGAGGGTCACTCCATCAACTGTCCTCCTTTCTTTGACGGTTCAAACTATTCGTACTGGAAAAATAGAAATCATGTTTTTTTAAGGGCTCAAGAGTACGAAGTTTGGAGAGTTGTGGACAAGGGTCCTTACAAACTCTCAGATGATGAGGATAAATGGTCGATTGAGGAAATAAAAAAATTCACTGTTAATTTTAATGCTATGAACATCATGCAATGTGCTATACATCCTAACGAGTTTTCTCGTGTATCAATGTGCAGCTCAGCGAAGGAGATGTGGGACAAGTTACGGCTCATATATGAAGGAACTTTTGAGGTCAAGGAAACCAAGGCGAACCTTCTAGTCAGAGATTACGAGCTGTTCAAAATGAAGCCTGAAGAAATAATCTCAGAAATGTTCGCAAGGCTAACTGAGATCACGCATGGTCTCAAAAGCCTTGGGAAGGAGTACACAAACTCCGACCTAGTGAGGAAAGTCCTGAGGTCACTTTCGTCTGCGTGGCACACAAAAATCACAGTGATTGAAGATTCTAAAAATCTGTCCACACTCTCCTTGGATGAACTCATAGGGTCGCTCATGACCTATGAGATAAATATGAACAGAACAGCCGAGGAAGATACAAAGAAGAAGAAGGTAATTGGGTTGAGAGCTCACCAATCCGATGACGACTCTCAAGAAGAAGAATCACTTCCCCCACCACTACTTCTACCCCCAATGCCGCTCGACACGTTGTCCAGATACGTCGACGGTGGATATCACGACCTCCCTCTTCACCCTCTCCATCTCCATCTACACTACCCCCATTTCTCGCATCGTCATCTCCATCACCATCTCCATTGCCTAACCCATCGCCACCGCCTTCACCATCGCCTCTCCCAAAGACCCCTATTCCATCACCTCCACCATCATCTTCGCCTAAGCCTGATCAAGCCACGCCTTTACCTCTGCCTTTGCCTTTACCTCCACTTACGCCAAAACTTGTCGTTGCCTCTATACCTTTGCCATCACTTGACATCACCATCCCCGTTAAAGCCTCCATGCCATCCAAGCCTTCTACCTCTACCACTTCTCCACCTACTTCCACCTTACGTAGCAGGTGTGCATTACCTTTGGTGCCCCTCGGGTCTAGTCCCCAGGGAGATCATGAGTCGGGTCAGGGTGATTCAGTGCCGATTGTTCAATTCAAGATTTTATTTGTCGCATGTCGATACGTGTCCTGGTCTCTGGCTATTTTGGGAATGATGAGCTTCCTTTGCCTATGATAGTTGCTAAGAAAAGCTCCCTCACACTAGTGCCAATTTCATCTCAAGTGAGGCCGGTGGCAAACTCATTGCTTGCCGAAGGTTCGATTATTGATGCTACTATCACTTCTTGCACCATTGCCGTTTAGATAACTGGCCAAGAGGGGCTCTCCACCCGTATTGTGCTAACTCATACATCCGCTAAGCAGATTATGAGTTCTATGTTCAAGGGGCAATTAGCCATATTCTCAGCATTCTCTAAGAACATTCTGCACACCTTATGCAATCTATCTCAGTTTATCAGTACGTCGGCCATGTCAACGCCATGTATTGCTCTCCTTCAGTTTTATCCTTCTCTTCTATCAAGGGAGTTATGCTTCAAGCTCGATTGCCGAGTGGAGTTGCCAAACCTCATGCTGCTTGTGCCAAGAGACAAGACTCCATGGTTCCATGATATTCAACATTTTTAGGAGTTATCTGTCCGAGAATGTCTGACTATGGTTAGCACTGGGTGTCGAGGGTCAACTGCCTTAGCAAGGCTGCATTTTCATAACTGGGCTAGGTCGTCTTTTAGGTTGGCCCGTTATTTGAGAAGATATTTCAAGACAAGAAGCCCAGAGGTCTGAGCCCACGCCAACTCTCTTGAGCAGGCTTAGGCCGCCCCTCCCTCTCCCCTTGGAGCTGTGAAGGCTCCCTTCTGGTGGTGAGACTCCCCTTCTTTTGTCTTCTTCTGGCGCCGGATTAGGGGGCTTCAAAGTGCCACCAATTCAACTTTTTAGGTGTGTGTCGACACACTCAGGGGGTTGCATCGACGCACCCTGCTATTCGCCTTAAAAGGCCACTAGTTCTTCACGCGTGCATCGACACGGCGTGTGAGGTGCGTCGACGTAGCTTGTAAGGCGTGTCAACACACTTCTTCTCTTCTTCTTCCATCGCCCTTGTTTGACTCGGAATGGCTTGACGCTCTTGGCAGCAAATTTCAGGTGTCCACAATGGACCCCAAAGGTCACAGCAATTGAAGAAGCCCAAGATCTCAACACCTACTCTCTGACACAACTGTTTGGTAATCTTGCTACCCATGAGCTGAAGTTGTCTAGTTATGAAGAAGAGGCTAAAAAGAAGTTGGTGGGCTTAAAGGCAAAGGAAGAAAAAATGACCAGCTCAAAAATAAAGTCAGTAAGTTCTGATGAGGAAACAAAATTCACTTCTAGCAACTAGAATGAAGAACTAGCCATGCTATCCAAACACATGCAGAGGATACTCAAAGATTAAAGGAGGATGCTCTCAACAAAGAAAAATGGTCCTAGAAAACTCAGATGCTACAATTGTGGAAGGATTGGACATGTCAAAGTAGAATGCCGAGTCGACATCAATAAGGATATCAAGAACAAAAAAGCAATGAAGAAACAATCCAAGTACTCCAATTCTGTAAGAAGAAAATCGAGAATCAAAGCCATGGCTGCTACATGGAGCGATGAAGATGAGTCTGACAAATCAAAAAAATCAAACTCGGAGATGGAAGAACCACAACAACTAGGTCTCATGGTTGACCATGACGACCTCGAGATCCTCTTCATATAATGCATTAAGTGATGAAGAGGAGTTACCCTATAAAAATTATTATCAGCATTTCATGAGTTATTTGCTAACTATAGGGGTAAATGCAAGCTAGTGAAATCTCTACAACAACATCAAGAAAAATGGATTTTTGAAAAAACTACTTTAGAAAGACAGATTTCAAAAGTCACCTCCAAAAACAATGTTCTTGCTGCAGACCTTAAGAAGCTTACGACATTGCAACGGTCATTAGACCTATTGCTCTCAACATCAAGGAAATCTGATAACAAGCAAGGTCTAGGGTATACTCTAGAAATGAATAACAAAATAAGACACCATCTCGTTCTGACTTCAATGATGCAATCCACCATCTCATTCTGATTTCAAATTTCGCCACTTCAACTTTAAAAGCACCTTAGGCTACTCGGGATTCACACATGAAATAGCTTCCATACTATTGTTTAGTGCTAATCTTTTTTTAGTAAGGTGTTTATTGCTATTGAAAAAAGTGTCTCTCACCAAAGAGTCAACCCTCATCAAACTTGTATTCTAAATCTGCAAAGGGCAAAATAATTTTTCTACCCTTTTTAGCACTTTCAACATAGATAAGATTTGGGAATATGCATATCTCTGTATCAAAGTTTCAGAGTGAAACTTCTATCTACTTCATCATTGTTTAACAGTAAAATAGCAATATTATCTAACAAATATGTAGGAAAAAAGGTACATACATGAACCTGCTTCCTATATATTCCAACAATATCTCTATGAGGTAAAACCAATGACTGGTAGTGGGGGTTGGTTGGTAGTGGGAAATCGTAACAACTTGGGTATTGCAGGACATCCTCCCTACTGTGGACGGCTCATGAACATGTGTTCGGCAGGTAAATGCCATCCTTATTCATTTGACTGTATGTTTTGTACTCATACTACCCTCAACATTTTGGATGCCATAATGGATCTTAAATTCATGTTGATAGGTCACTTGTGGACATTTTAAATGGATATGATTTTACTACAATTAATTAGGGAGGAGTTAGTTGGGGCTAATTTCAGCCTATCAAATGCATGGGGTATTGTGCAAGAATCATTCAACATCAAGTCTGGCCTCAATTTTCCAACGTCTCACTTGAAGCATAGGCTTGGTTTCTATAAGTCTTTCTACGTGATAGCCAACTCGCTTATGTGCAACGAGGGTTTCAAGTGAAATGAGGACTCAAAGCAGATAGTTGGCAATGACATATCATAGGATGCATATCACGAGGTCTGTTACATGACTGTTCGCACGCGTTTGGGTCACGGGTCTAGAATCCACGGGGGGAATGCCCTCAGGATTGGCCGCTCCCAGGCGCGGAGCGTGTGTTTTCGGTGATCGGACTGAGGGGCAGGATAAGGCCTTAGGGGGGACGCTAGAATTTTATGTATCTCAGGTGCCCCCTCCCATGGCCATATCCTTCTCAAGGCAGTACTGGGCACTCGCCTTTTATGAAAAGTCGAGGGATGTTCAAGTGGCACAGGAAATTTTTGGGTTTTGGGGAAATGTGGCTGGGATGCGGACGTGCCAGTTGATTTCTCGACAATCACCCATGGAACCAAGGCTTGACTGGGAAGCACCGCCAGGGCACAGCACGTGGACTCGAGGGATGGTGACACATGGAGAGAAGGGAGATTCCATAGGTGCAAGTGCACAAGTGATTGTGGGGAGTCATGTACTGGACATTTTTCCCCACTGACTGCAAGCAGACGGTGTTTATTTACATTAGATTGAATCCGAACACCTTCGTTCTATGCTGAAGAAAAATCTGTATGTATCTGAAGCCACGGGTGGAGCGCCGAGAGCATTCCACAGCTAGGGGCTCGCGTTCGATCAGGGAGTGTTCACTGGGACCAGAGGTGCCAGGCACACACACCGAGTGATGCGAGGGAAGGCTGGGACCTGAACGTGGATGCGGGGACACTCATTCAGGTGGTCATATAATTTAGGAGAGCCACAGGGGCTTTACAAGAGGGCCGTAGCGGCCGAGGTACAACTGGTGCAAGTCACGGGATAATTTCGACAAAGAGGTCGGTCCCCGGGTCAAGGCGTGATAAGGCGTACACCCTCATGTTTTACAGAAGCTCTCCTCAAGGCAAGTGCCATGCTTGATTTACTGATGGAGGACTAGACTGGGTGACCAGAGGTGATACTGGCCGGTGACTAGGTGAGGGCCAGGCGCGACTCGAATTGAGCAGTCGGGCGTGGCCTCGTGACAGCGGGAGGTGCGACGTCATGGCGTATGCGTGATTGTAGTAGACTGGCACACGCGGTGAACCCAAGGTGAGGGTGTATTTACCGTCATCATAACGCCTTATGTGTAGCGGGAATGGTCTTGTGTGCCATGGCTAAACGTCGTATGAGGGGAGTACAAGTGACATACCCTCGACGTGTATAAGCTGATTCACAAGCCAACCACACACACAAATCTCCTTGCTTGCTGCGCCTGTTGTTGAATGTGTTGCTTGCTTGCT
>JANBPO010006702.1:0-17880 GCA_024336825.1 Amorphophallus titanum | reverse complement strand
CCCCTCCACCTCTCCCAGGTGGGCCGACACTAAGGTCACTGGGCTACGACTAGTGGCTCCATCATGAGGAAAGAGAACGTAACTTTACTGGGACATAAAGATACATTTTTATTCATAAAATAACTTAAACAGGGTGAAAAATGCATTAGAATAACAGTTCATTACTCTTGGGATAGCAGAGAGCATAACGGATCAGAGCTGCCCCATTATGGTACATAACGGATCAGTTCTGGACCGTCATAGGGAATAACGGATCAGGTGGGGTGCATTATATTAACATGGCGCACCTCCCTTGGTCTATCATTCTCATCGCCTACATTCCCAAACTCGGCAGCCATGGCGGGTCAGTGTGGGTGCGCTATATGAGCATGGCGCACCTCCACTGGTCCGTTATGACTACCCGAACGATTTTTGTGAAGATTTACTACTCAGAAACTATGGCGGTCTACTCGGGGTGCGTTAAAGTCACCCGAACATGGAAAATCCACCGAAAACCCCTGACCATAATGGTCGTGCGATGGGGCGTTATACTAACGACCTATCTACGGAATGTATAAGCATACCAGACCAATCGTGGTCCGCCATACGAGCATAACGCGCCAGAGGTGGTGCGTTAAGCTCACGACGGTCTCTGGTGCGACCGCCATGCGAGCTGGGCAACGAACGGGTTTGGTTTGAAACTGAACCGTTCCCTGGTCGATAGAAATCGACGGGTTCGCTTACAAAACCTATAAAAATATAAAACCTGCCAAGCCCCGCATTCATACAAGCCCACAGAAGCTACAAAACACATTGAAAATGCCTATAAATGATTAAAAACATAATTTAACACATTTTAGGGAAAAACTTAAAAATGGACATAACTGGGCCAAACGACCGTGGATGGGTGTGCATGTGGTATGGATGTGTTCCTAGCGAGGAGATGAATCCATCCCCCTCCTCGTTCGTCCTGAAGTCAGCGATTCGGCTGCGTGCGGGCGAAATGGGAACCGCGCCCTACTCGTCTCGTCTCGCTCCATCGTCCCTCGAACGACGTGATAGAGGGCGTCAACGCATTCCTCTCGTCGCACTGGTTCCAACAGTACCCTCTGCGTTGCGGTCTGGCCCTAAAATGGACAAATCGGGAAGGAGAGAGAAAGAGAGAGAAACGTGGGAGAGAGAGGGGGAGAGAGAGAGGTTTCGAGAGAGAGGGGAAAAGAAAGAAAAGGACACAGAGAGGAATGGGGGGTTGAGTAGGGGTGACTACTCCCCACTCCCCTAACGCCTCCTGCTACATCAAGACCCTCTCCCTCTCTCTCTCTCTCTTACTCTCTTCTTTGGTGGTCGTCGGAGGGGGATCTCCTTCTTCTTCTCTTCTGTTGGTCTACTCCGAGAGGTTGCAGGGGGTGGACCTCTACTCTATCTCTCTGTCTCTCTTCCTTGTGTTCTCTTCTCTCTGGTCTGTCTTCCTTATCTCTCTTGTGTGTTCGTTCGCCGAGGAAGAGGAGCATGTTATACTCCAACGATAGGGGCTTTCGAACATGATATGGCGGAGGCGGGAACGTGGTTGACATTAATGAGGATTTGACCTTGGTCGTCCTCGGTGGCAGGAGGGTAGCCAGCGTGCCGCTTCCTCCGTTCGACACCTCAGCATACTCATTGCATGCCAAAAATCCGTAGGGGAGTGGCATAAGATCTTCCCTGCTGGACATGTCGCTGAAGAAGCATGCCGCTGAAGGCATTTACAGCGTGTCGTTAAAGAGTGTTGGAAGCGTGATGGTGAAGGGCACCTGGTGAGTGTGCTGCTGGAGGTAGCACGGAGCATGCCGGTGAGCGGGCTTCAGGGGTGTGCCGTTGAAGGGCCCCTATAGGTGTGTCACTGGAGCGCAGGCTAGGGTGTGCCACTGAGGGCACCCCTGGGGTGTGCCAGGGAAGACCCGCCAGGGTGTGCCGCTGGAGCAAGGGCTGGGGTGTGCCACTGAGCGGTGGCCAGGCTGGGTGTGTCGCTGAAAAGGCACCAAAGTGTGCTGTTGAGGGCTGACCAGGGCACCGTTTGTGACGCATTCAAGCCCGTCACAAGCACAATTTGTGGTTTATTGGATTTTCTTCGGGGCCCATAGATTGTGGCCTTCTCGGGGGTGGATTTCTCTTCGCTGTCGTGACTCCGGAGGTAGCTTCACGATAGTGTATGTTTGTTCAGAGAGTCCGGATGGCCCGCCTTCTCCGCAGTTTCTTCCGTTGAAGTTGTTGTTGATACTAGACTGGCCGGGACATATGGACGTGTAATTTTATGCATCCACAAATGCCCCCTATCCACGGGTAGCGTGAGCGAGGGATTAGTCGGGCGGTGCCCGTGGGTGTACTTGATCATCCGGGATCAGAGTTAAGACCTCGACGTCCGGAGAAAAATTAGAAGGTGACTCAAGGGTCCCTTAGGGGCAGACAGATGTCGCCCCACAAATAATGACCGAGAGCTGATCCACCAAAAGAAAGATGCAAGTACCGCGAGGACATGCACACAGAAAAGCTACCAGAAGCATACTATACGAGCATCTCTCATTGAAAAGGTACACATTCAGAAACAAATCTAGAGAAATTTTATTCCTTATGTCAAGGTACAAAGAATACAAGAGATCTCGTCCCTCGGTCAAGATACAAAGATTGCCCGAGTGTCAAAAAGGCTTTCTTGAAGCCATCTTACAGATATGTAAGAAAAAAAGGGGGGGCAGTACCTTGCGGTAATGAGGGGCACAACCCCAGCTCGCGGAGCAGCGCTGGAGTCAAAGCAAAATCTGCATCCCCGAGAGGATACCGCTCGATCTCCTTCAACTTTTGGCGGTCCTCGACCCTAAGAGAGGGCCTCCTATCGGGCCAGGTGCGGCGGGAGCCTCTGCGCATTCATCTATCAGAAGCCACCTCCCAATCTTTTGACTTAATAAGGTATACGTACCGCTCCGCCCAACCCTTGCGGTTAGAGGCGGCACAGGGGACTTTGATGAAGTGCTGGTTGGAACGAGACTTGAAATAGGCAAAATAGGTGTCGACCGGACAACTCTGAAGAAGGAAGAAGTGCCGAAACAGATCAACGGTTGGCTCCTCTGACATCTGATGGCATGAATAGACAAACCCACAAAGGATGCTGTAAGAATTGGGGGTTATCTCCCCAGGGTGTCGTCCATAGTAATGGAGGACTGACACGATGGAAGGATGGATTGGAACACGGAAGCCCGCCTGAAAGGAGGCCACCGAAATCATGATCCCACCGATGGGATAACTCAATATCTCGTCTCCCATGGACGGGAAGATGATGTCGTACTCGGGAGGAATCTGGAAAGCTCACCGCAAGCCATGGATCACCATGTAGGCTATCATCCGCGGGAAACTGGGCCGACTAGTGCCGACACCCGAAGTGCTCGTCACGCCACCTCAGTCACGAGGCGCTTGTAGACATGTAAATTTTGACATTACCGTGAGGAAATCCCATGTTATATTACGACGCCCTAAAGCGGCTCACATAATTAAGTCATTTGATTGATCTCCGATTTTTGTCTGACAGTCTCGTCTCACGTAAATTAAATTATTAATTCCCTATAATGACGAAGCATCTGACCAATCCATTCAAGGTCTGATTGGGAGGATGGCCTCCCTAGAGCGAGTTCCCCTCGGGGCGCACCATGCACCAGCATTGGGACAACCAGAGGTTGTTCCACTGCCAGCGATTCCTAGGGCTCAAGGGGTTGATATGAGGAGGCCAAGGGTCCCCGATTTTGATGAGGAGTCTAATAATGGGGGTTATGGTCTTGACCGTCATGCCTAACGATGGCATCGTGATCTTGATGAGGACGACCGCATTCTACGGAGCGTGTGTGCGGACCCTCCCACTTTTGACGGGTCTTTGAACCCGAAGGATTACTTAGATTGAGAGGCCAATATGGACCGATATTTTGAGAGGTTTGAGATGGCAGACCACCGGAAGGTCTGTTTCGCAAAGATGAAGCTGCTAGGGAAGGCTCAGACTTATTGGATGAATGTAGAGAGAGCCTATTGATGCAGCGACATCAGCCTCGAGTCGAGATCTAGGATAGGATGAAGGACAAATTGAGGAAAAAGTACCTTCCTGCCACGTATCGTCCACGTCTTATTGACAGTTGACAGAATCTTACCCAGGGCAACCGACCCGTGTCCGAATACCTCGCCCAGTTTGATGAATATTACTTGCGGTGTGGAGTGACGGAGGAGAGCACTATGACCGTTTCACGTTTCCGAAGAGGGTTGCAGATGCCATACCAATATGAGCTATTTCGCCGTAATGTAACCACTTTGGAAAGTGCTTACTAGGTCGCTCTCGAGCTCGAGCAGTTCGAGTCCGAGTTTGAGTTTTCCCAGCGGCAGGGGCCTATACATCAGCGTGGATCCGAGCCTCGTAGTTCTCCTGGCCCATACCAGAGGACTCCCATGGCTCGTCCCTTAGAGCCTGCACGTCAGGACCCATTTGCCCTGAGGCCACATCCTCCTCAGCCGAGGGATCTCCCGCCGTAGCCCTAGCCTCCCCTTGCCATCACCCGACCGCCAGCCCCCGCACCATCTACTCGTCCCCTTTTGCCTACACCCCCACCCCCTCAGGAGGACAATGGTAACGGCCCATTGATCGGGGAGTCTAGTGGAGCCCGACAGCAGTGTTTTAACTGCAAGGGGTACTGACACTATGCAGATCGGTGTCTCACCCGCTCATCCCTAGTTATTGGAGACGCGTCAGCTAGCGAGGCTCCGCCTTCTGAGGTTATGCATGGTTCGCGTCTCTCCGAGCGAGTCTTCTGCTGTAAATAAAGGCTCGGGTCGTGACACCAACTCTGCTACCCAGTCATCCCACGTCTATCATCTATCCACCAGGGAAAATCCCACCCCATTCGCCTCCAGGAAGGCCCGATTCCAGCCCCATCTTTGGTCCCCTGTCCAGCTGCCAGCAGACTGTCTAGATTACGCAGGGTCTGCTTCAAAATTTGCCAAGACTACCACACTGCTCCGTTGCAATCGCCACTCGACCGACGTCCCTGGGAGAACCCCCACAGCATTCACACCAAGTTTCGTGAGCAGAGGACATGCAGAAGGTGGCGTACCGGGCTCGTCTTCCTGCTGCTTCCCTATGTGCGTGCAGAACCAGTCAGCAACTTGCCCACCGCTCGTGACTACTCCGGAGGTTCCTGCCGGTGCCGACGACTTCCTCTTAGTCCAGGAGGCTCGCCATCCACGACAACGTACTACTAGGGACGTGGGCGTCATCCTCGTCTTCCATGACGCATCGTCCACTCACGGCCCGTCACCCCACTTCGCACGACCCCCGGATTACGCTGTGTAACCTTTTACCTCCCTGTGAGGAGTGGGCTTTTGTTTTGGATTGTACCTCTATTTGGCTTTGTACCGGGTGGTTGTAGGACTTGGCTGGGTGTCTTCCCTATGCCACGAGCGTGGAGGTATGTGTTCACATCCTTATTTGGTCTCTTTCTTGCTAGTTTAGTATATTATCCAGTGCCGCTGCTTGTGTGGGTGTTAGGATTCTAGCTCGTATATATTTATATCACTGCCACGGTGAGAGAGCGTGACCATCCCGTACTCCGATCCAAGAATGAGTGTGTGAATTATCTACCCTAGACTCTGTCGGTTCCTCAACCGTGCGGATCAACGTGCTTCCCACTCTTGGGGACGATTGCGAGCTTGAGTTGCTTATTAGTTGGCGTAGTTACTCTCTTGGAGTCTTGGGTGTCGAGTTATGCTACTCAATCTATCGTCTTGTTTCTGGTCTAGTTGTCCACGTAGTCACGTTCTTACGTAGAGTCCTAGCTTGCATGATGTCCCGCATCAAATATGGATGCAAAAAAATGTGAAAAAACTAAGACAATATAAAGGACAACAATACAGGACCAGAAACTAGTACAATCAAGCACTAAAATATAGTTAAAACCATCAACGAATGATATACCTTTGATCCAGGTAAGGACGGAACACACGCTGCATCAGGTCCGCCTTTTTTTCTTTTCATCTTTCTTGTTGTGATCTTCTTGACACCTGTAAAATAGAATCAAAATTTAATTAAATCAAACAATTAAACATTTTGATCTAAAATTGAGATTAAGTGTGATAAATGTATAGTGATGCATATTAAAGCTCATAAAAGTGTATTATAACATTAATTAACATATACAATTACATACTTATCATTTACCAAATTTAATGAGATTGAAGAAATTCAACTAAACAGAGTAAACAATCTCTCTCAATCTTGTCGAGCTCACACGAACAAGTAAGGAGTTAAGGAAATAATCATGTGAAGTTCGCTCAAGCAATGAGGATTCGCTCATGTTCACTGATCACACATGCATAGAATTAAACCACAATTTGGCAAACCACAAAGCACACCACAAGGCACAAGGATTTTTGAGGTGGTTCAGGACCACGATGGGCTCCCTACGTCCACCCCTTACCAAACCGGTAAGGCTTCACTCATTGGAAAACTAGCAAGGGGATAAATCCCCAACATAGAGTGACGCTCCAATAACACGCAGGATGATGCCTGCACACACACGGGAACAACCTCCCCATGAGGAGAACTCTCCTCACACTGTAGGCACAACAACAGCGAGGACGAACCCCAGATGCTTTGGATCGTAAATCCAACAGCACACACACACACACGCTGTAACAGTCGCAGTAATAACAATACACACGATCGCATGTAGGTGATCAAACCACACGCTGCATAGACGCAGCAACCAAGACAAGACCGTACGCAGATGATTCACACACACTATTCCTTTGTTTAGAAAAATCAAGACACATATCCAAAATATGTTCAAGCCAAAATGTAGACCATAAAACACATCACAAGCAATAGATAGAAGATGAAGAAATTATCCCCCTTTATTTTCCAAGGCTGAAAGATGACGATGCATGATGCTCAGGTCGGATGTGTGGGTGTAGAAATGTGGAACGCAGCGCCCCAAGTCACATGAACAAGCATATGTGTAACGACCCAGAGATCCGGATACCGATAACCGATGTAGCATCGAATTATCACTACCAGGAACTAGGGAAGTCACCCAAGAGGCTGATGGGGCCCGTGAAGGGTTGGGGGAGTTTGTCGAGGGAGCGTATAACGAATTGGAATTACACTACGTGAAAGAACACGAGCTGCATGACCATAAAGCATGATCGTACCTTCCACGAGATGAGATGCCACGGCTTCTGCTCGAGTAATATGAGAAACCTTCCCTTTCTACTTTCGACTGGCTGCTGCAGAAGACTGTTGGGAAGAAGTTGAAGCTTGTGGGAAAAACTACTGAGGTTGAGGTGGTGGAGGAATCTTGAACTGAGACTGCTGTGGTTGAGAAAACTGAGAGAATTGCACCGGCTTGGGCATCAGTGGACAATCTCGAACCACGTGTCCCGACTAATCACAGTGAAAACAAACCATCGGTAATGAACAGGGCTTGCCTCGGTGGCTACCACCACACCTCGGACACAATCTCGACTAACTAACAGTCGAACCTTAACACTGTTGAAAGGAAGGAGCTGTCTGCTGAACGGCTCCAGAAGACGCCTGCTAAACAAACTTCTTCTTGGACTTCTTGAATCTCTTGAACTTGGCTTTAGAAGAGAAAGAAACGCCACTGACAGCAGGTGGAACTCCTGGCACAGACTGCTGAAAACTTGATCGAAACTACACGCTCGACTGTACAAGGCCAACTTGAATATACCCTCAAGATCTAGCCATATCCAGCTCTAGCACTGCAACTGCTTGGTACGCGGCATCCATCTCGACTACCCGAGTTACAATTAACGGCTACCGCAACTCAGCCTTCAATCCACGTAGAAACTGCTCAGTCTTCAAGACTTCATCAGTAAGAACATGGGGCATATACCGACCCAATTCTATGAATTTGTTCCGATACTACAGCACGGTCATATCTCCTTGAGCTCATTCCATGAATTGACACATCTTGTCTATCTTGAGGTAAGCAGGACTGTACGTGCACTCAAAGGATGCAGCAAAATCTGTCTAGGTGATCTGACTAAGCGGA
The DNA here is from genome assembly GCA_024336825.1 of Amorphophallus titanum. Taxonomy (NCBI): domain Eukaryota; kingdom Viridiplantae; phylum Streptophyta; class Magnoliopsida; order Alismatales; family Araceae; genus Amorphophallus; species Amorphophallus titanum. The sequence goes on along the minus strand of JANBPO010006702.1, from coordinate 9,826 downwards.
CGAGAATGAAAAGTAATCTCCCACTCTGTGATCCACCACGTGAGTGCTGCTCCCTGAAGCTGAATAGTAGCAAGCATGACTTTTTCATCCTCTGTGGACTCCATTGAACGAAATACACGCTCGCTTGCATCAAGCCACACTCTGGCTGCATCAAGATTTGTTTGACCTTCATAAGTCGGTGGGTGAAATAGCAAAAATTCTTTTAGTGCTCTGCCACGGCCACCAGGCAAATCATCTTGAGGAGCAGGATCAGCTTGAGCTTGATCTGAAACAATCGCTGGAGGAGATGACTGCTCCCCCAAGCACCCCTCCCTGCTACAGAATCCCTCTCTCTCTCTCTCTCCCTTACTCTCTCTCTTCTCCCTCAGGCGGTGATGACGGAGCGACGGCCGGGGAGAGCAGTAGGCCCTCCTCTCTTCTTCTTCTCTTCGATGCGCTTCTTCTGCCTCTTCTCTTCTGTCTCTCTCTTTGTCTCTTGGTGGAGGAGGGCGCTTTATACTCCCGCGGGCGGGAGTCTTCGACCACGACTGGCGGAGGCGGGAAGTGACCAGCTTTAATGGAGACTTGACTTTCCCGTCCTTGGCGGCAGGGAGAGTAGGTAGTGTGTCCCTCTCTCCGTTTGACACCTCAGGTGGGCCACTGCGCACCACGAATCCAAAGGGGGATGGCGTGGGATTTGCTCTACCAGAGGTGCCGCTGGAAGACCCATGCCGTTGAAACGGCTGGGCGTATCGCTGAAAAACCCAATGAAGGCGTGCCGTCGAAGGCCCAAATGGGCGTGCCGTTGAAGGCATAGCCAGGGTGTGTCACTGAGGAGGCGTTTGGGCGTACTGCTGAAGGGGGCACGGGGGTGTGCCGCTGAAGGGCAGCCTGGGGCGTGCCGTTGAAGGGGGCACGAGGGTGTGCCGCTGAAGCTGTGCTGGGAGCGTACCGGGGGAGCAGCACTGGGGCGTGCCGGTGAAGCTTACGGGGTGTGTCGTTGAGGCCCGTGCTAGGCATGCCGGCGAAGGCCACAGGGCCGTGCCGTTGAAGCCTGCGCTAAGCGCGTCGTTGAAGGGATAGCGAGTATGTCATTAAGGTGGATTTTGGGCCTCGTTTTGGACCCGATTGATGATCCACTTGGTTCTCTTCGGGGGCCCACGAGTAGTGAGCTTCCCGGGGGTTGGTTTCTCTTCGCTGCCGTGACTCCGAGAATGGCTTCACGACAGTGCGTTGTTTGTTTGGAGAGTCCAGACGGGACGTGTTCTCTACGGTCTCTTCAGTTGAAATTGTTGTTGATGTTAGACTGGTCGGGACATGGGGGACGTGTAATTTTACACATCCACAAATGCCCCCCCACCCACGGGTAGCGCGGGTGAAGGATGAGCCGGGGCGGTGCCCGTGGGTGTACTGGTTTTGGGGTTCGACTCCGGGCTCCAGGGGGGGACGACGGCCTCGACACAACGTGTGCCGTCCTTAGATATGTGACTGGATATTTTTATTGAAATTTTATCCTCGAAATTTAAGGACAAGCAGGGGTAAGGTAGGAAAGAACAACCCAACAACTACCAACACAAAGCACTAGAGACAGAGCTCAGAGGAACAATGTCAGATCATTATCCCGACGACACGCTTGGGAGTGAGCACGACACTAGTGAACGTAGGTCTTACTCCTCCGAAACAAGGCAACGTCGTTTACGTCTCACAGGAAAAGAGACACGACTGCCTGAACAACAGACATCAAGGAAACGGAACGACAGAAACGACAGGCACATAAAGCATCAGCTTACACAAGAAAACATAGTCCTCTCAACTGACAGCCTGACAACATCATCGGTTCCGGTGCCAAAGGCGACAGGAAACACCTGGCACAAAGGACACCAATGACAGATACACGGAAAGAACGACAGCGAAACAACAGCACTGGACCACGAGCAGAATCGAGTCAGTTCTCAGCCGGATAACACGTCTGACCAAGTCGCAAGCTAATTTAACCAGGAAAGGAGAGTACAGCAATGCTAACTGACAAGACAATGGTCCATGATAGAAACACAAAACCATGCAGAAACAACACGACAGCACCTGTAGGATCCCGGCTCTAAACAATACACAGAATCGCAGAACACACTGCAAGCAGGGTCACATCAGGGCACAATAGCAGCTAGACACACGACTATAGGGAACGAGTCATGCATCAGACTACTCACCAAGGAAGACCCACGACACGAGAAAGTGACACAACGATAATCTCAAGGGATGCTTCTCAAGGACCACAGACACGTCTCGAGAGCACAACACCCACAAGAAGAGATGCAGAGTAGAGGGTACTCAATCAGCAGGAAAGCTGACAAATTCTCCAACACTCGCAAATGCCAAAGCCAACGCCAGAAAATTACCAACAATAGCACGGCAATAGATGACATCAAGGCACATGAAGCCAACATGAAGTCACATCGAGAAGAATTAAAATCTCTCGACCAGTGAGAATCTCACCATAACGATCCTCGACTAGTGGGTAGCCAACCCATACACTTCCGCTGCGCACTCTTAACAATGCACATAGGCATCAGGAAAGACCTCGGCAATCACATCTCAGCACACGTACGGCGGCACTACAACTCATTAGAATCACAACTAACGCTCCACGAATACTGATCCAGCGAGTAACCGATCACAAGGAACCTAAGTGCAATGGAAGAATGTACTAGCAAGCATGTAAATTTCATAAGATAGTCTCGTGGATTTCACCCGTTTATAAAAAAAGTACTCCCGGCGTAATGCGACGCCAGTCTTCATCATACCCCATGGTTTACAGTATGTTTTTGGCCATCCGTCGAGGGGGCTAGCGTCAAGCCGTTGGACACCATCCGTGCCCGCCCTTGCATCTTCAAGTTATAAATCAAGTTACTTTCACAAGAAATAATAAATGTAGTCAATAATGTAAAGTTCAAACAATAGTTTCATGATAGCAAATATCAAGGTAAGAATATACCAAATATGAATTCATGGGTTCAAGGATGAATTAATGACAAGGTCATTCTACGGAAGGAATCCGACAGCATAATGGTACATTCATTATTTCCCATAGTTCATTAATAAGTTAATTTATAAGATATTGGGTTCCAGATAATGCATAGACCATCTAGGAACAGAGTAAACTTAACCCCTTGGTCAAACCATGGGTTAGACACAATCTAGGAGAACGTGGTCGACTAAAGACCATTTCTTGAAAGTAGCGATCAAGCCGAGACCACTATCAAGATGAGTTGACGCATGAAGGGGAAGAGTCGACTCAATGAATGCTGGAACTAGAAAGCGGTCACGCTAGAATCGCTATCATGAAGTAGCGATCGCCTGAGAACCGCGGCTTAGTCCAGAGTGTAGAAAACGTCGGTAACACAAGTGCTTTCTAGACCATTAGGTTTTAAGGGTACAACCAACTCGACGTCCTAGTAAAAATCTCAGGCTCGCAGAGACTTACGGAGGCCTTGAAACATGATCACCTAGTCCCGCAGAGGAATATCCAACGGAGAGGATCACAAGTCTAAGAGAGTGTGCCTATCAAGTGCGTGTGTAACTAATAGCATCATACCGGGATACGTACTATGTACTTAAGAAAGACTAGAGATGATAGGGAATCTATGAAAATAGTGATCAACACTAATGTAACAAGTTCCATAACCCACGTGAAAATAACTTTAATGTAAGACTATATGAATTTTGGCATGAAATTAACATAAGATGAAAATAAATTTATAAAACATGCAGAGCATAAAACCAATCATGATTGATGCACAATATAACCAAAATGATGGATACAAGTGTGTAACTAGGAATAGAACCTAATTACCTAGATTTATCATATATTTACAAAGGTTGATCTGCATTGGCTCCATCACAAGGTGAGAGAAAGCTACGCCATCGGGGTATAAAATAATGCCATAGTTTTTATAAAATAGTTTAAGCATGGCGAATATGCACTATCGAATGCAATAAGAACTAAACATGGCCTATTAGAATGCCAGAACGCATAACGGACCATTACAGGGCCGTTACCTCGAATAACGGATCAGGACAGGGGCGTCATACATTACATAACGTGCCTCCCTTCATCCGTTATGTTCACCCGAACACTCAGGTGAACACAAGGCACAGTTATGCAGACCATAACGCACTTGCGATAGCGTGTTATGTATAGTATAATGGATCTATCCCAGTGCATTATACTCTAATGCATGATGCCGTGTAATCGGAGATGCAGAGCATAATGCACCAGGCATGGGACATTATGCTGAGTATGACGCACCTCTCATGGCCATTATACTCGCATAAGCTGAAGCCGAAAACCAGGGAGCATAACGCACTGGGGCTCATGCGTTATGAGACTCTAACGCATGGGTCGAAGTCCGTTAAAGTCTCCCGAACACCATGAATACACAGGAAACCACGGTTCAATGCATGATATAATGCACTGGGTGAGGGGCGTTATATCAGCATAACGCGTCTACCCTAGACCGCCGTGCTAACCGCCTTACTAGTCAACGGTTAATGGTCAAACCAGTCGGTCAAAGGGGATATGACGGTCCACCAAAGGTGCGTTAAAGCCACCCGAACGTGAAAAATCCACAGAAAATCTATGACCATAATAGTCATGGAGGGGTGCGCTATACTAACCACCTATCTAAGCCAATTCATGAGCATAACGGACCTGGAGTGGTCCGCCATATGGGCATAATGCGCCAGTAAAGGTGCGTTAAATATATGATGGTCACGGGGTGACCGCCATGCCATCTGGGTGACGAATGGGCACGGTTTAAAATCGAGCCGTTCCTCGGTCGATAGAAATCGACGGGTTCGTTACAAAACCTGTAGAAAACGGAAAGGAAAACCATGTCATGCATCCAACCATGCCCACAGAAGCTAGAAATGAAATAAACATGCCTATAAATAATTAATAAGTAATTAAAACACTAATTAACATGTTTTTAACACATTTTAGGGCGGAACTAAATATGGACATTAAATGGGCCAAACGGCCGTGGATGGATATGCAAGTGGTGTGGAAATGATCCTAGTGAAAAGAAAAGAAAATTCAAAGGAGCTGCCCTTCAAGCTATAAGAAGGATGAGTCGACACAACAAGCCTATGGCGTCGACACAACAACAGTCTCCAATAGCCAGCAGCTAAGTGATGTGAGAGTTGGGTCGCCGCAATATAACTATTATGTCGACACATCAAAGCATGTTCAGTCAAGTTCTCAAAGCAACAAGTAGAGTGCATCGACGCAATAAAGATGTTGCGTTAACACATCAAATCCTTCAGCAAGATTATTTCTAGCAAGAAGAACGATGAGTCAAAGCAGGGAAGAGTAATGCGTCGACACACCTTATATGGCGAGATTCTAATTAATTGGTGGGTCCCACTTCTGGCACATGGATGGAGGCCCAATGATTGGGAGATTGGTGTACGAGGAATTCTTGCTCCAGAAGGTACTTTTTGGGGGGGGAATTATTCCCCCACTGCAACAACCTGATTGTGTGGGCCCCCAAGAGATTATCCTCTGCCTCGAGCATTATAAGTAGATCTGGATCTGTGTGAGAAAACAACGAACAGAGAAGAAAAGAGGATTGCTCTAGGCTGTGAAAGAAAAAGAGAGAAAGTGAGAGCCAGAGAAGAAGAGATTTGAAGAGTTCAAAGAGAAGAAGAATGCCCTTTCTTTCTAAGAGAAGCAGAGCATTAGAGGATTATCGAGTTTACTTCTTCAGAAGCTACATTTCATTGTGTTTCTTTTTGTTCTTCCTTTCTTGTGCTTTTACATTTTTCAATCGCGTTCTGTAAGAGTGTGTGTAAAGCTATGAATCAGCGTGTGAAGTTGTGAATTAGTGTGTGTGAAGCTGTGAATCAGCGTGTGTGTGAAGTTGTGAATCAGTGGAGTGTTTTGGGAGTATCCCTGAGTTGCTGCCATTGCAGCTAGTGGTCCTCACTCACTTGAGTGAGGGGTGGATGTAAGTGAGCACACAAGTGCTACTGAACCACCTAAAAAATTATGGTGTTTCTGATTGTGTGGTTGTTCCTTTTCTTCTTCCCCCGTTCACAGCCAGTAGATTAAGTGTTCACAATCGCAGAATCTAGGACAAATGATGGAGGGAATAGATCGGAATAGAAGTGTAGAGCTAGCCATTATATGGAAACCGGAAACATGTCTCAATAAGCATACATGGTTCAAAGTTAATGAATGCCGAATTCATCAAGAATATTTGAAAAGCATCTAGAACTTCTATGCTAGCCTAATTCCCAACAAGGGAACCTCAACCTTAGCCTGGATTGCCGACCCATAGTGAACCCATAGCCCGACTATCGAGAGAGAACCTCGCGATGACCTGGTAGAACAATCCGACAAAAAATGTTGATGAGGCCACACGGCCACACACTCACAGACACAACCTCCCCCCTCGGGAGGACAACTGCAATCTCGGTCTTGAGCTAAGGCCAGTGGAAGGACCCTGCCCCACACACATGGCGATACACTACCATCCACCGGAAGGGCCATGACAATGCTGTTGATAACTTAACCTTAACTGGCATTGGGTCCGCTACTCAGCATACACAACATGGTCAGATGCATTCACTAACGTCTTATACTGCACCAAGGCCTCAAATGCATGCACACTACTCACACCCAGTCTCAGGAGGAGCAGAGGAGACACACACATACACCACACCCTCAGACTGGCTAGGATCCGCACCTCTACGCCCGTCGGCACGGCCGTGTCTAGTTAGCCGACACGAGGTATGCACCACTACGTCCATCAACAGCGTACTCTTATCCCAACCAAGGTACATATGCCCAGGCGGTCTCGCCTCAAAAGAAGGAGTGTCATATGCACTAGGCGGTCTCGCCCAGTCCAACACGATCGGCCACTGGGATCTTCCACAGTCTCGCAGAGTCCCTCCAAACTCTGCCATCCGCGGTCTTACGGGAATCTACCTCAAAACACAGTCAGTTACAGTCACGCAAAATCTTGAGAAAGGCGTACACACGTACACAATCCACCGTGAACACGGTGTGACACTAAGGGGTGTTAAGGAAACTACCCCCAAACCAGATAGTGAAACTAGTGGACACTGGCCCACTAACTCACATAAAAATCATCCACCGTGATCATGGAACTCACACGGATATGACCCCCCACGGTAACTGAACTCACACGGTAAAAGACTCTCCACAGGTGCACAAGTCACGTGGCAACCATGCTACAATTACATGGTTAAAACCCACCATAGGGAACCCATAAACCCTTGAACTATGAGAATTTATCCTCGAGCTATTGCCGCCCTCACAAGGCCGAAATGGCCCAATTTCCATGGGTTTTGGTGGGTAAAATGTTAAGTTTAAGATTCAGGGTGAGAAACCACCTTTGTGGGGCCGAAAAGACCATTAAAATCTAGGGCCAAGGGAGTTCCTTCCTGCACCTAGCCAATTCTCGTCGCCCAGCCGCGCCAACGCTTCGTCAATCTTCGCGTTGATCGCTTCAAAGATAAGGAAATGACAGAACAGCACCTCCAACAAAAAGAAGAACTCCAAACAGTGGAAGAGGAACACCAACCAATGGAAAAAGAGCAACAACCAGAATTTGAGTAGCAGCAACAACAAGAAATAGAACAAGAAAAATAGCCTAAGTTAGAACAGCAACAGCAGCAACAAGATGTGGAACAAATGGAACAGATTCAGCAGGATGCACAAGGTCAGGGGGAGGACCAGCCGCAAGTAGCTGAGCAAGAAGTGGCAGTGCACATAGAGCAGCAGGTTAATGATGAAGATTTGCATATTGAGAACCTGCAAGAGCAGTCAGAACAGGAAGCAGAACAAGTCCTAGAAGAACCTATGCCAGAGCTTCAGAAAGAACCTATTCTAGAACTTCAGGAAGAACCTCACCCAGAGCTACAGGAAGAGCAGCAACCTGAACAGCAAGTAGAAGAAAGGGAAGAGCTGGAAAGAGAAGTATAGTAAGAACAAGAACTACATGAGTTAGAACAATAGTTTTTGTCAAATCAACAAGTTATGCAGGAGCTTGATCAACACATTGATCATTTAATTGAGCAGATAGAGCAGCAACAGCAGCAGTTTGTAATGCAACCAGAGCAGCAAAATGAAGAGATAGAAATGCATGAGCAAGAAGACCTACAGGAGCAGCAGCCACATGATGAGCAGCTACCTATTGAGGAGCATCAAGAGGAACAAGGGCTGGAAGAACCACAAGAGCCACATGTTGAGGTTGAAGCGTCACACGAAGACTATCTAGGTCTTGCCACATATCATGGACCTTATCATGGACCAATGATGGCACTGGGTATTCAGCCACCTTTGTCTCCTGAGGAACCTCAAATCCCACCAGAATTTCAGGCCTCAAGTTCAGCTAGACCAAGCTCAGGTCAACATGTTGCTGAAGTGCATCCCTCACTGGTAAATCTCTTGATGAATTAGTTCAGAATCATGAATGCTTCTTTCATGCATTTGAATATGGCTGTAGAAAGGCTCGATGCTAGAATGGTCCATGTAGAATAGACAGCCAATGGGAAAATTTTGTGAGGGATAAGTATAGATCTGATGAAAGGTTACATGGCTTTTTAGATTCTCTATTGCATGTATGTGAATACTTTCTCCTAAACCCCTTTCCTTCTTTCCTCAGAAACTTCTTAAATTTCCTAGTCAACATAGCAAATTCATCTGGGTTTTCATCTGAGCTAGAAGAGCTATGTTCACTAGATGACCCTTTGCTGCTAGAAGTTACTTTAAAAGCTAGGGGTTTCTTCTTCTTCTCAGACTCATCGACCCTCTTAAGGTTCAACTCATATGTCATGAGATAACCGATGAGTTCATCTACAGATGTGGTAGTAAGGTTCCTGGACTCCTCCATAATAATGGCCGTGGTGTGCCAGATAGGTGTCAGGGACCTAAGAATCTTTCTAACCAACTTATACTTATTGTAGATTTTACCTAGACTTCTCAATCTATTCGTGAGTACCATAAGTCGAGCATGCATTTCAGAAATGGACTCATCAGATTTCATCTTAAAAGCCTCATACTCAGAGACTAGCATATTTGCCTTAGTCTCCCTAACCTAAGACGTCCCTTCATATATCACCTCCAGCTTGTCCTACATCTCCTTGGCTGTGGAACAGGAGGAAACTCTAGAGAATTCGGTGGGATGAAGAGCACATTGCATGGCATTTACAGCACTCCAGTTCAGGGTGGACCTACGGATTTGCTCTCTGGTCCAAACTTCTTCATCCGCAGGCAACTCAAATGGACCTTTACTTACAACCTTCCGGATTTCATAGTCCTTGGCCCTAAAGAAGACTTGCATACGGTTCTTCTAATAAGCATAATTGGATCCATCAAAGAAAGGTGACTTACTGGTAGAATGGCCCTCAGCGGTTAAACCTCTAACATCCATTTTCTAGACTCTCTGGGATGTAAAGCCCTAAGAGAGAGGTAGGCTCTGATACCAAGTGATGTGTGTGAAAATGGATGAACAAGGATCTAGAGGGGGGGTGAATAGATCTACCCCAAATTTAAAAGATCACACAACCAAATAAAATAAGTGCGAAAATAAGATAACAGCTAACAAAGGAAATTGCCAAGACAATATGAAGTAACTATTAGAATATTAATAAAGAGTGGCAGAGAGAAAGTGAGGGCTCCAAATGCAAGTACAAGATGAACGAATTTCAGATCAATTCTCAGTGATGGGAATGCATAATGAGCTATCACAATTCAAATCAAGAATCAGCCAGACATCCAGGTTTGGGACTTGGCGAAGGTTCGATCAACGATCTCCTCACG
>JANBPO010006698.1:0-48669 GCA_024336825.1 Amorphophallus titanum | reverse complement strand
CCACCGAAGGCTAAAGCGGTTGCTAGTAGGGACCGTAGAGACGATCCGTTCTGGAGGTACAATGGGTTCGCCTCCATCCAGGCAAATCCATAAGTCCCCAACAAGGATGGTCTTGCCGGAGTTGCTGGTGGCAGCAGCGGGTCACTTGCCTTTGCGGCTACGATGCTACTTCTTCTGGAGAGACAAAGATGATTCCGCTCTGAGGTGGTAGACCGAGAAAACCCAGTCTGTGAATGCTGGTGGTGCGGGGCCACCCACCGGGAATACCGGAATAGGCCCCCAAGACGCAAAGTCTGTAGTGAAGGCCGATGGCTGGAAGACTCGAGTGTAGGGCTTCGCCCGAGCCAATAGTAGTGTTACAGATGCTCACAACGACGTGCTTGCACCTGGAGCTTACACTGCAGGGGGTATCGGGGTGCCGGTGACCCGAGGCCTTGAGCCTAGACTAGGAGCTGGAGAGATCGGAAGGCGCGATAGAAGGCCCTTGGTCCATGCTGGGGTCGTCACGTTCCATGGAGACAGACCCGTGCTGGGAGCCGACATTGTCAAGTCGTGGGAGAAATGCTCCCGAGGTGAAATCGGGAGGTGCAAAGCCTGACACGGATCACTCACGTCGAGCATCGTCCTCGGGAAACCCTTGGGCTGTACGCTCGGTCTTGGTGCTGAGACGCCTCGTACCAGGGGTTGAGAACCCGACTGAGGCAGTTGCTCTTCCGGGGTTCAGGTCGAGAGCCCCGAACAGGATGCAGGGGAGCCATGCCACCAGGTTAGGTGACCCGTGTGGGGAGCCAACTCGGTGGAGGCTCGGGGTTGACGGCTCGAGCAGGGTAGTAAGGAGCCGAACAGCTTAGGGTTGAGACCCACACCGGATGCCGACTTGGCCGGGGCCCAGGGCTGGAGGCCCGAGTGAACTACAGAAGTGGAGACCGAAACTCGGGATGCACAGCCTGTATCGAGAGTCGATCGGAACTGGGCCTGGGGGCTGGTGCTTGCCCGGGCTGGGACTAGTCTGGAACCCCTACGGGGACCGGTAACAGGAGATCCAAGCTTGACCCTCAGTCTGGCTGCCGAGACTGGTAACTGGTGTGGCACATTGGTGGCGCCAAAAGAAACAGGAGCTGGGGGTGGCGTTAGAGCAGCCACGAGGACCAAACCCAAAAAGTAGGGTGATCCGACGACCGGGGTGAAACTGGAGTCCTCTAGTGGTCCTCGGACCATGCCAGCCAATCCCACTGTGGCATTGATCCTGCCAAGCAGAAGGGTGGTCACTGGCCTCTTGGTGTGGAACAACCGCAGACCTAGCAATTGATCTACCTCATGCTAGTAGTCTCTAAGCTCTTGGCCTAGTCTCGAGGCCCTGGCCACAAGCAGGCTAGTCAAGTAGGCCACGTCCTTGAGAGTGGGGACCATGTGACCCCACGGCATCACTAAACAGTGGCAACTTTCCACCCACCTTTCACGGAGCGTTGTCAAGAATGTAGCATCCACTGGGAGGGGTGAGATGTGGAAGAATGGAGCGAAGCCCAATCGGTCCACCCGCCACTGCTGCTCGTAGGGGAGGGAACAGTACCACACCCACACCAGGTCCCACGAAACATAGGCGCGGATCCTCTATCGGCCCTGCAAGCACCACAAAACACACCAATCATTAGTCATAAGCCATTTTTCTAAAACCCCAGCCCTGAGACTTGGGAAGCCAGGACCCTAGCCGTCTAGTCTCCTAGGTAGCTAGGACGCTAGTTGCCTAGCCCTGCTGGGGGGCCAAGAACTTGGCAGCCTTGCCCTATGGACAGCCAGACCCCTGGCCACCCATAGGTTCTTCCCCATTCCAACCAATCCCCGTTTCACATCAAACAAAAATCAAATAAAATATCAATAAATCATAAAATGTACCCATGGGCGTAGTGCACCGTCCCCTGCCTCCTCAATCTCTGTAGGTGGCAAATCACCCTCACCATTGGAATCCACTCCATCCTCCTCGTGGCTAGAATGATCGCTCTCTGTAGCCACGGCTACGCTCTCAGCCACTCTATCGACCGACTGAGATGAAGGAGAGGTAGATGGGATGGACAAACCTTCATTCGCGGGCTCGCTGTCACTCGAGGATGATCCCTCGTCCCCTCAACCCAACGGAGCTCGTTGAGGCCCAAAGCCCTAGCACAGGAGGCCGGATGAAGGACCTAGCAGCAGGAAACTGGGAAGCATAGCTCTGTGGAGCTCTAGGCCCCTGTGCATGAGGAGAGAATGGCATTGGAGTTGGCCGTCTCATTTGGAAAAGGCCTCCCTTTTATGCCCTCCTGTAAGGGGAGGCGGCCAGGGTGCTGGCCGCCGACCAGAGAGGGAGGCAGCAAGACCCTTGTCTGCCTTCCCCCTTCTACAGGGTTCTACAACAACAATGGCGGGAAATACGGCCGTACACGAATTCCCCAAAAACACATCAACTGATGAAATCACGGCTCTACAACTACCCCTATCAGAAAGGAACCCAGCACCCTGATCCCATGGTCAGGGGACCACCAGACTACAAATCGCCCTAGCCACTCTACAAGGAAAATGCCACGACACCTCTGCCGTGGATGCCTGCGCTCACACACGAAGGCCAACACTGAGACCACGCGGTCTAGAAACACAGTCACGACCTCACCATCGTGAACTCTACACCGTTTAGGGGAAAACTCTCGATGACGCTCACTAAAAATCCCAGATCTCGGCTCCCGAAAAAACACCCGAAACTACACGCAAAACCAAGTCCCGCAGATAAGAAATGAAACCTCGAATCACGACATCTCACATCACATGATGGGAGTACCTGCCCACCAGAAGCAAGGCCGGATGCATCCATTGATGACTTAGTCCGCGGCCTCAGGTGTCTCCCTACGATGCCCTAGGCGAAGACTGAGATACTGTACTGTAATGAGGAACACAGAACAAGGACTAGCTAAGGTCACGCTCGTCAGCGCGGGTCTGACGCCCCCAGCCATGTGTGCACACACAGACCATACGCCCTAGGTCAGATCCTCTAGTTGGTTCTTCCCCAAAGCCCGAACTCAGGCTGCGCAGAGGGGCCCTATGGTAACTAGCCTAAATATCATCTCTCTCAGATCACACTCTCCACCACTCCCAAGTGGGTCCGCATATGCGTGCGCAGGAAAGTTACGACTAGTGAGGACTCACAGAACGTGGACATTGAAAATTACGCACGCACCCTTCGTGAGTAACATGGAGTAACAGGTGGCTCAGAGCCACCCGACTCTGGACAGCCCACTAGACCTACTAAACCCGATGACCCTTGAGTCACAAGACTCGGGTCAAGACCGTCATACGCGACGGCACATCACCGTCAATCTGGCCTAATCCCTAGGTCTGAAATCACGATGATACGATTCCCAAGATAGATCACAAGTCGTCGCCTTAATCCCTCATCCAAGGGACACATGGGAAACCTCCAGCCCCAAGCTGGTTAACTGGACTCACAGTTCAAGGCCATCCACATGGCCCATATGGAAAACACTCCGGAGAAACCCACGCTGTGTGGGGAAAACTCTCCGCACACATGCCGACTCACAGCGACTCGTTGGCTGGCCGGGTGCCAATTGGGGCACTAGGTCCCTCTCTCACACACCCACGGTGACCACTCGGGAGTGGAGTACTCCAGGGTCGGGCACTCCCTCACTTGCTCAACGGAGCAACGTCGCGGATATTAAGTGAACAAGAATTAGCTATGGAGCAAGGTTTAGGGCTCACCTATTTGGTTTGAAGAAACCAACTCCGCTCGAAGACGTGGGCGAGCAGGGATGTGTGGGTTCTCCGCACACTGCGCCGATGTCGCTTCCCCTATTAACAATACATGCACTACTCCCCGCACAGGGGGGTTGGACTAGGGGAGGAGAACTTAATATTACATCAAAATACTACCTCCACACAGGGAGGGGCGCTAAGCCAGCCAGGCGGGGTGGGGGAGAAGATCACTAGATTACCGAAGAAGCCACTCGGCCGGTTCTGCCAGCTTCTGGAATAAACTGACCAATGGTCGCTGTTTACGCCGCCACGGACTGTAACGGACTTAGATGACGCCGAAACCAGGGCCACTCCTTCGCTGTCTAGTTCAGGAAGTTCCAAAATTTTTGGGGAAGCATCTGGAGTCGTTGCTGGTCGTGGCTGGCTCTGGTACAGGGTGGCTCTGCTCAGACTGGGACTATTCTCAGGGCCCAGCAGTAGGAAGACGATGCCGTCACGAGCACTCCCGGAGTCAGAAAGGTGCGTGACCAAAGCAGACGGGTCCTTCTATGAGTCTTCTTCAATCTCCAACTAGGAAGGCTGCCAGGGGAGGTCGGAGCAGGGAGGAAGAGGGTGAACAGTGGAGAGGTTTCAGTATTGGTTCTGAGTGGACTGGCCTGTGCACCCGGGGGAGAAAATTCGGAACGGACATCTCCGGACTCCGAACGAGGTTCTGCCAGCTGTGTTGGATGTAGGACTGGTAGAGGAACGTCCCAGCCAAACAGCGCACCAAAGGGAGTGGAGTGTGGTCGTAGCAGCTTCTGCACCGGTGCTCTAGTTTTCCCACAGATGCCAGATGCGCGATCCGACGAGAACGGACCTCCTAGACAGCCTCGAACTCATATGAAGGCAGGATCACCTCACAGATGAAGCTGACAGGAAGAGCTTTCTAGCAATATAAGGTGGTCCCACTAGAACTCTAGGCTGTAGTGGATTCCGGCACTGCAGCAGGTAGTTGCTTTGCAGGGCTTGAACAGGGCACAGCAAGTAGGGGTCCAGGTAGGTTTGCTTAAACCCCCCTAGGGGGTTTAGGCGGACTGGCTAATGGGAGAGAGAGGGGGATGGTCCTCACCCTATAAAATCTTATTTTTTGTGTGGTTTCTTCCCAAATTAACTAAGAAGAAAAGGATAGGTGCTGGGAGGATACGTGGAGTCTTGTGTGCATTGACTCGAGGACCAATCCTCTGTGCTACTGCTTCGTGCTTCCACGTGTTGATTCCACGAACTGGTACAAACAAACGACGCGAACCCTCCACCTCGGGTTAGGGAGTCGTACGAACTGGGGATGAACTGGGACTGAGCGGGGCCATGGGGCCACCAGGCTGGATAGGGCGTGCGGCCCCCAAGGGAGTTCGCCCTCCCCAGGGGTGCGCGGTCGCGCCCTGGGGTGAATGGGCCCCAGGCAGGTCGTGACCCCGAGGGATGTCCCTCGGGGGTCTTCTTTTGTCATTTGGGGATGTCCTTTGAAGGACACCGGGCCCCAGGATATTGGGATTGGCCCGTAGGGGCCGTCGCTCTTCGAGTCATAGTAGCCGCTCGCAAGGTGTTCGAGTAAATAACCGACATAACTCGGGTTGTCGAACGGCTTGGGTAGCTAGCCGAGAGGCCCCAAGGTGGGCCTTGGGCTGAGAATAGGAGCTCATGGGAGCTAAGGAGGGGTACTTTAGGCACATGGGCCATGCCTCGAGTTGCGTGCCATATTACACGGCGGGTTGGCAAGGTAGCCTCGGGTTGGCCCGAGAGCTAAAGATGAGTGACTCGTCGCCATGTGTCTGAGTGGCCCTGGATTGTTGGGGGGTCATTGTAGGACCCAATTAGCGTGCTGGAACAATGGGTTGGCCCGTGGTTTGATGTAGGAGGGCTGGAATATGCGCGCCCATAAGGTGTTTAGGAAAATGCCGAACACGCGTGTGTGAGCTATATACACGTGCTGCAGGCCTCCAAAGCCTGTGGTTGGCTGAATTGGGTCTCCCTTTGACCTTGAAGGGTTGATAGAAGGCATCCTGGGGCTAGATTCCTACCTTTTCGTTGGGTGCCACGTGGCGAAGCTTAGAGTCGGGGTACCCTTAGGTTGGTCTGGGCAGCCATGTGAAGTGCGGGCAAGGCCCGCAGGTAAGTAGACGGGGTTGGTCCCGGTTAGTTGCTTATGTAGCCACATGTTACGGCGAACTGGCTAGGGCCCCAGGTCAAAAAGGATATCCCCCTTACTTATTGAGCAAGGGGCCAAGCTAGACAGATGAGCTAATCTATTTGCTTAAGTGTGAAAGACAGGAATAGGAAGGATGCAAACATACAAGGATATCCAAATGGAGAAATTCAAGTAATATCAAAATCTCATATATGTCCATAATTATTTATGTACAAAGGCGAGGAGGTGGTATATAATAATCTCTCTAGCTCTCACCACCACTCTCCTCTGGTCGCTCGTTGCTCTCTGCCTCACCCCTGTCCTTGGGAGGAACCCATAGGGGCCTCATAGACCCCTGAGAAGCTGCTGACCTCCTAACCCGAGCTCACTCACCCGCCTTGTTCCTCTATTGAGTAGAGGAACCCCCCAAGTAGCGCATGCCAGAATAGGCATAGGGTCACCCCTCGGCCCGTGCTCTCTCCTGGCCTCTCTAGTAGTACTCCTCCACTGCTCTAGCATGCACCTCGACTGTGCCAAGCCCAAGTCTCAGGTCAGAGAGCTCTTGCTCTCGCTCAAGCCACTTATCTCACTCTCTCAGTTGACCCACTCTCTCTCTGGCCAGCTCTCTCCTCTCTATGTCGAGGAGGATCTACAGCTCTATCACGTCCCTGGGTAGCGCCTTGGTCTCTCCACACCTCCTCTCGGCCTCCTCCAACTCTGCAACCCGCTGGTCGCGAATCACGAGCTCAGTACCAGCTAGCGCTGCCCGAGTGAGAGTGTCCTGTAACTCGATAGCCTACATCATTCAACATGTTTCATAAGCATCATAGTACAAGATATCTTTGAAAAGAAAGGCATGTGTGTAGATGGATTAATGTACCCCACCCCTTTAAACTAAATATGCTAGTCTATGCATAAAGCATGAAACATGAACAAGCATAAACTGGCATGCAAGTATGAACAAGAGGGGGCAAATAGACATGGAAACATACCGTGATCGCCACCAAAGTTCCAACAATGGAAAAATGATGAAGAGATGGAAAAAATGACGTCGTGTACCTTGGAATATGAAGAGTTGATTACGCTTGAAGAATGGGCACGGGGAACAATGTGGATTCAAATCTCCTCGTCTTCCAGCCGTCTAGAAGAAGAGTGCCTCATGTTCATATCCTGCCCCTCACCCCATGCCAAGTCTGTTGCACCAACCACTCATTTCCCACACCAACACCCGGGAAGGTAGAACATAGCCTTGGTATAGTGGCACTCCGCCCCGGCCAAGCTCTCCAAAATAGATACCCAGCCTGAACCAGTCTTGCGGCCATTGGCCGGTGATTGCAAAAGTCTCCCCAAATATACACCGACCTCGATGTTCCTCGGGAACTCCACATAGTCCCACCGGGTCACCATTCGACACATTACCGCTATGTTGGACCTTACGTCCACATGGTGCATAAACCCTTTCCTTCAAGCCGGTGTTATCCCCATGCCTGCGAATACACATCTTTCGGTGAAAGGCTGCGTGCCCGAGCCAACATTCACACATTACTGCCATGTTGGACCTTACGTCCACATTGGTGCATAAATCCTTTCCTTTGCGGTAGCGCACATCTTTCAGTGAAAGGTTGCATGCTCGAGCCAACCTTTACACACCACCACCATGTTGGACCTTACGTCCACATTGGTGCATAGACACTTTTCTTTGCACTGGCGCTATCCCCGTGCCTGCGAATACACATGTTTCGGCACAAGGCCTTAAGCCCTAGCCGATATACACACATTATCGCCATTATGGACCTTACATCCAAATCGATGCATAAACTCTTTTCTTGCGTTGGCATTATTTTCTTGCCAATGAATATACCCTTTTCTGGCGCAAGGCCTCATGCCCTAGCCGCTATCTACACATTACCGTCATCACGGACCTTACATTCAAATCGGCGCATAAACACTTTTCTTGTGTTAACATTACCTTCTTGCCAATGAATATACCCTTTTTCAACGCAAGGCCTCATGCCCTAGCCGCTATACACACATTATCGTCATTACAGACCTTACGTCTGAATCGGCGCATAAATTCTTTTCTTGCGTTGGCATTAACTTTTTGCCAATGAATATACCATTTTCCAGTGCAAGGCCTTGTGCCTTAGCCGCTATCTACACATTATCGCCATTACGGGCCTTACGTCCAAATCGGCACATAAACTCTTTTCTTGCATTGGCATTACCTTCTTGCCAATGAATGTACCCTTTTCTGGTGCAAGGCCTTGTGCCCTAACCGCTATCCACACACTATCGCCAATACGGGCCTTACGTCCGAATCAGCGCATAAAGGCCTTTCCTTGGATTGGCATTAGTCTCTTGCCAATGAATAAATCCCTTTCTCGGTGCAAGACTTTGTGCCCCAACCGACATTCACACATTATCGCCATTGTGGACCTTACGTCCTAATCGGCACAAAAACCCTTTTCCTCGCATTGGCATTGGTTCCTTGCCAAAGGATAAACCCTTCTCTCAGTGCAAGGCTTCATGCCCTAGCCAATAATTGCACATCATCAGTTGGGATCGAGCATCATATATTGACCCATCATTGTTGGCCCAGAGTAGATGGCGGACAAGAAGGGGCATTGAATTGTCCCCTTGCCGAGATGGAGGATTTTAAAAACTATCTTAACTCTCTAAACAAAACTCAGCAGAATCAAAGTTAACAATGTTAATTTGCTTAAACACAAGTGAGATTAAAAGTGTTATCTCGATCTTCCCGATCTCACACGGATAGATAATGTAACTAATCAATGAAATCAAGTTCAACACAGATAGCAGATGGAGCGATGTGTAGAGGTGCAGTGAATAAAAACTTATCAATTGACCTGTGAATGGAGGTAGGAGAGATGGACAATCGCACAGGCACACCACATGCAGCACAGAGATTTTTTGGTGGTTCAGGACCACGACGGGCTTCCTACGTCCACCCCTCACCGAACCCGGTGAGGCTTCACTACACGCTACGAACCGTAGCAAAATGGGGACAAACCCCAACACCACACACGCTGCTTCCGTAGCAATAGACACATGGGGACATGCCCCAAAACGCTGCCACTGCAGCACACACACACACAACGTCGGGGAATACACCCCGCACAAGAATCCCACATGGAGACGCAGCTCCGTACACACACACAGATATGTCAATGTTTAGAGAGACAAGAAAGATCTACAATAAATACTCACAGCAGCTTATAACCCAAGAAGAACATCGTAAAGAGATGAATAGGAGATAAAGAATGTTTCCTCTTATTCTTGAATGGCCATTGGAATGTTTTCCTTGAAGCACCGGTCGGAGGGCGTTTAATCCGAAGCTGGTTAGAGCAGTCGGTCATCCTCCTTGAGGATCCAAGATGTGTTCATTCGGGTTCAAGCTCCAATCACACCTCTAAACATTAAGCACTAATAGATCTTCCAAAGTCCTCTTCTCTCCACCTTGTGGCCGCCCTTTTTCTTCCTTTTCCTGCATGAATAGCTAACGTTTAGCCTAAAGAAATTAATCTAAGCCCGAATAGAAGAGTAGAAATGAGCGAAGAAAAGATCCCCCTCTCAAATCTACATTGAAGGCTCGTAGACAGGACGAGTGGGTGCGTTAGGAATGTCCGATCATGGAGAGGAAGCCGTCTAGAACCGATGGAGACGCCCAGGTGGAGTCTTAAGCTACCAGGCTCCAGACGACAGATCGGTAAGTTTTCTCGTTGATGGCAGTCTCCTCTTCATCCTTCTCCTTCAAGGTGCGTAACACCTTCTCCACGTTCTTCTTCACCTACAGAACAGATAGAACAATAAGCCCCTTCAGTTCTCTCCTAAAGGAAATCGTAAGATATAAATACTCAATAGAATCTATCAATAAAAGACCACAATGCCCTTCATAACACCCTCTCAAATGCACTCCTAATAGTAGGGTATAACCCAAAGGGCATTAGGGTAAAAAGCCAGCCAGATCGGATGTTATCTATGTGCAACAACAAAAATTGCACGGACTTAAGATGCCACACGTACTACAAAAAATGCATGGACTTCATTCTCCAGCAACAGAAGTTGCACGGACTTCGTTCAGTCTAAGGAAGAAAAGTGCACGGACTTGATGTGCACGGACTTATGTTTTTGTGCAAAACTAAAACATGAAAACTAAACTATGCTCACAATGCACGGACTTGGGAAAGAGTTGCACGGACTTGCACGGACTTGGAAAAGAGTTGCACGGACTTGCACGGACTTGGAAAAGAGTTTGCAAGGACTTATATGCACGGACTTGGAAAAGATGTGACTTTATATGCACGGACTTGAAGATTGCATAGAGACATATGCACGGACTCATATGTGCACGGACTTGGGTTTTCAACCAAGCCATATGCACGGACTTGGTGTTCTATGCAGAAACGTGCACGGACTTGGTTGGAAAAAGGTGCACGGACTTCAGGGATGCAATCAAGGCATATGCACAGACTTTGGTTCTGTGCTAAGCATATATATGCACGGACTTATGGAAACTTGCACGGACTTGAAAGATACATAGACTTATAGTCTATTTGATAGAAAAATAGAAACCCAGTGAAAAGTGTCGACCCCAAGGGTTGACCTTTTTCCTGGGACGTTCTGTTTGAAGAATAAAATAGAACCCAGGATAAAAAATAGGGTGGTGGCCTCAAAGGAAGGAAAGATGAAAGTATGTGTCTGAGGATGTCATAAGTCTACCAAGGCTGTGATACTATGTCAATCTAATGAAAGCTTGGGATAGTTTTTGGCCAAAACTAAGAGAGGGTATGGGTGCCAGGCCTTTAGGATGGATATCACTACTATGGGAAGTTCACGAATCATGGGAGACATCCATTTCAATGTGGAATAGCACCTTGGGCGGGGAGGAAGCTGAGGTCAAGGAAGAAAAAGAGAAAACAAAGAGGGAAGAAGAGAGGTGCAAACATGCGCATTTGAAGGAAATTTAATGGAATGAAAGAAATTACATTGACTTACCTCTCTCAAGGAGCTGGAGCTCAGATGCCTAGGGATAATGGTTAGCCTCTGTAGCACCCCTTGCTCCTTCCTAGCTGACTTCGACCTATGGTAGGCAACCTCACCCATCAAGCTTCCTTCAAGAGCCCTCTTCATGATGATTTGGGTGATATTCTCAAGGTTTTCAAGGCCTAAAAGAGGGGTTTGGTGTAAGTTGCAAATTTAGGGTATCCCCCTACTTATAGAGCCCAAATTCTTAGCCTATTCCCACAAGGATTGAGGTAGGATAGCCCCAAATTAGGTTAGGGTGAGCTTTAACATGGATTAGGACTCTTTGCCCACTGATTGACACTCTTCAAAAGAGTCCCGATCGGAGGTAACAGGGTTTCTATATTTACAGTCTATCGGGCGACCACAATACTTGAAGGCAGTCATCACAGGGCCATTTCGGACTCCTTCTACACACTTCGTTTCTCTCACGAGTTTAACAGTCTCTGTGAGGCCGTCCCATTTGTTAAACAGTCCACAGGGGACCGTCTAATTTTATTGTGTGGTTAAACGTGGACCGTCTCTATCCTTCTCTCAGCTATCTGTCAATTGTCCTTTAACGGTCTATCGTAAGACCACCAAGAGTTGGTAGTGGCCTTGTCCATGATTGCCTCTCTCCCTGCTGCCCTTCGTGCTAGTGTTTTCTCAAGTCGCTTTCTACCTAAGTCGCTCTCTCTCTCTCGCTCTTCCGTGACAATCGTGGGAGTCATTGTTAGGTTGGGTTAGTTAGTGTCAAGCATACATGCATTCATCTTTCTAAAGTCAAAAAGAGTCAAGTCATTATATTATATCAAAAGGCATGTGTCTGCTATAGTACATCAAGCTGGTCCCTCTTCGGGACCCTCGCTGTCGCCAGTACCCTCATGTCTTTTCGTCGGTGGGTCCATGGCTGAGCTCCCCTCCTCGCGCTGACGTTGGCATCACTCCTCGTCCTCATTCCTCTGACGGCCGGAGGAGCTGGTGAAATAACCTTTGTATGCACTACTGTGGGTGACACTCTGGCTCCCACTGCGCTCTGGCCTCCTGCTCAGTAGTCACACGGACTCCTTCAGCGCATGCACCTCTCCTCTCAGCTCCGTCGCCTCTATGTAAGCGCGCTCCGCCTCAGCCTGGTAATGGTCCACCGCTACTGCCTCTACACGGAAGCACTCTGCCTCTGTACAGCAGTGCTCTGCCTCTACACGGGAGCACTCTGCCTCTACCCGAGATCGCTCTGCCTCCTCCCTCTACTAAGTGGCCTCACTCAGCGCTGTCGCTAGCTCCTTCATCTGCACATACACTCATCATGGTCAGCCATTCATAATCATAATTCAAAGGGCAAGTACAATGGTTTGCTTACCCGCTCGGTGAGAGTGGCCTCACCCTGCTAAGCTCGTATCACTATCTGCGTGAAGTCTGCGTCTCGCTCAGCCTGATCTGTTGGTGGCTAGGACAAAGAAGATGGTGCTTCGGCTCCTTAGCGCTAGGCTCCCACGACACGCTGCAAATAGAGGCATGTCAGTTTCATGGGCATAACACAGCATTCTAAGTCTGAGGTTGAGTGGAACTTACCAGGAGGTCCAAGGAGCATTGGAGTTCATCCCCCCTGCTAAACCGTCGAGTGGAGCAACCCCTGAAGCTCTGCTATCCGTCCCTGAGGGTCAAGCTGCATGTAGGAAGTCAAGCGTTAGTGCATTGTAATTATGATCATATTAGAGAGCATAAGTTTAGGAATCATATCCGTAGTCGTGAGCCATAGAAGACCTGGTCCCCGTAACATCGTGCATAAGCTGTCAGGTAGGCCTCGTCATTGGCGGCCTGGGCTCACACTACTCACCCTCGCATGGTCCAGTCGCCGATCTGGTCTACTGCTCGAGTGATCCAGTCAATCTCCACTGCGAGCCCGCATGAGTGTCATCCCACACGCTCCTCTGGCTTCTCACGTGTCGGGAACTCCACCTCCGGCTAGTGGATGCCCATGGTCCTCATAGTCAGTCGGTAGTGCAGCGGCTTGACCACGTTCATGTAGTGTAGCCAGATGTCACGTCTTGCATAGCCTAGGGCTGTCACCACCCATGGCTCGCCCTCGTGTCCCTCGCCATGGTAAGGAGTCCACCGGACCTGCAAGAAGTTGGCATGTTAGGCATTAGTGTCTAAGTATGTAGTTGCATTCACATAAGTTCAGGCTTAGATCTTACCGATGCATAAGGTAGTGTGTCTAGGTCATCCTGGATTGTCCACACCTGGCGTCATAGGGAGCTTGTCTCTCGCACTGCCATCTATCGCCTCGCTATGGGCACTCGGTCTGGGTGCGCCTTCGTCCCTCTCTCCAGTACGGATAGGTACAGATAGGCCCATACCTGCATTGCATATATCAAAGTGTCAGCATATAGCAGTTTATAATAGTTAAATAATTACACAGCATACTAGAAGTCAAGTTTACCTGCAGTAGTGGGGAGAACCCGCCGAGCATCGTCCGCCAACTGGTGACATTGAGGGTGTCGAATAAGAAGGCCAGCAAGGCCGCGCCCCACGCGTACTCGCCGACCCAGTCCACCTCCTCAAGTAGGGGCAAGAGTCGACAGCTCACTCTGTTGGCTCGAGGCGCGAACAGTAGCTTCACAAAGAAGAGCATCAGGAATCACTGGAGGGCAATGTCTACCTTAGGTCTTGGTCCCACTGCCACTCGCTCCCGCACCTAGCCCATCGGCCTTTCCAAGTGCTGCTTCTGTAGCTCTCCCACGGTGATCGTGGCTCCCCGTAGGCCTGGGCTCTGCTGAAGGCCCGCTCTCAGCAACACAGAAGAGTGCCGCTCCGGTCTATATAGCTTCAGCCCTAACAGCCTCTGGGCCAGCTCCCGGTAATTCATGTGCATCCTCCCGCTCACTGACGCACTGTGCACTGGCAGCCCAATGATCCGCGCCACGTGCTTGAGCGTCGGGACCATGTGCCCCCATGGGAACATGAATGCTCGACTCACCAGATCCCACCGGTTGTGCAATGCGTAGAGGAGTGCCGTATCCAGCTTCATCACCTCCATGCCAAGGAATTCGACGAATCCCATGGCGGCTAGTTGCTCTCACTGGAAGTCCGACAGTGCCAAGTACATCGCCCGGACCTGGATCCATGAAATCCTCATCTGGCATTTTCCGTGGATGCATTAAACATTTCACATCAGTCATCCACTTCATATATAGCCATGCATAAAAAAAGGGGATGCAGTCTCCTGAAGTAGCGGCCATGCTAGGGCCATTTCTGTTTGTCTGACAGTTGTCCATCAACCATTCTGAAATCCCAACGGTTACCTTTAGACCATTTTTGTCCCCAATAGTGCCCTTCGCTAACTTAGTTCAAACAGCTACCCTCTGACCATTTATGTCCACCTAGCAGTCTATTGGAGACCATCATGTTTCTAAGCGATCTGGTGCAGACTGTTTCTAACCTAAGTCGGTTCCCATCTAATGGTCACGGGAGGACCATTTTTGCTCACTTAGCGGTCCCTGTTAGGACCGTTTCTTTCCCAATGCAACTGACGGCATTCACCCATCCCCATTCTTTCGGAATGGCCCAAGGGGCCCCTATATCTAGTTCTAAGGGGTTGGTGTGACCCCTTTCTCTCTTTTTAACCTACATGCATTGATTAAAATGAGGAAATGGGGGGGTTTTGGCCGTGGCCTACCTCGGACGATGGAGGCACCTTGGCCGGCTTCTCGATCGCCGCCACGGTGTCTTCACCTTCCGATGGCACTTCTACCTCCTCAGGCGCTCCGGCGATGACAAGAGGCGCCTCCCCGGTCGTGGATGGTGGCGGCATCTCCGCCTCCGATGGGTTCACTGGTGGCGGTGCTTGGGCTCCTTCACGGGCCATCAGGCATGTTAACCTTGCCAAGACTTGCCTCTTGAATCTCATCCACACCCACAGTTTGCTAGGGAGATGGGGGGAAGCTCGATGGAGTGTTTAGTAAGGAGATGGGAGGGGTGAGCTTTGGTGGGCTTCCATTCGGTTGGCGTTCGTGTGGAGTGAGGAAGATGATGGAGGGCGCTTTCTTCATTTTGAAATCGACGGTCAAGTAGCAGTCGAACGACTGACCGTGTTGGTTTTAAGGCGGTTATGATAAGACCATTTATTGTTAGGCCTTCTTTCCCTGGTGTCGAACCATCTCCTATAAAATGGTCAACATTTAACTGTTATAGTATTAAGCGGTCTCCGTATGGCCATTTAGTAATTGGCGATTGAAATTCAAATTCTGATGATTTTTACGATCTACTTTAGACAGTTTTTGTGTTTGGTGGTCGTCATGAGACTGTTTCTATGATGCCTTTGGTTGAATAATGAATAATCTTTTAGCCATATTTACTGCGTGCTTAATTGATGACATTTTTTATAATATATATGATTGCAAAACCTTTTTCATGATCTCCTGCAGCCTTACCGTCTCTACGATCTATTAGGAAAGTCAGGTAAGTATTCTGCATCCCTTATCTCTTAATGCATTACTATATGGTATTTATGATATATTACCTTGGGAACCGGCTGGTCATTCATGTGTTCCAAGATCTGATGTTCCCGTTTAACAAAAACTATCACACCCTATGCTCTATACAATCGAGGTATTGTCCGCTTTGGCCTATCGGCCTGACGGTTATATCCCATTCTGACAGTGATCAACTCCAGAATGGAGGACTTCCCAAGTAGGTCACCCATCCCAGTACTACTCCTCATTAAGCATTCTTAACTTAAGAATTCTTTTCAAGAATTGAGCCGATACTTTAAAGGACACCTCAGTGATATAGAGTACAACTTAGCTATATTTGAGGGTGTTACAATCTACCCCTCTTATATAGGCGACGTCCTCGTCGCTGGGTACATATAGCACGCAATCATGCTTTCCAACTACTAGGTAGGTAGGACTCTAAAGGTGGCCTCTACAGGCTCAAGAGGTGGCTCTCACAATGTAGCACTTTGTCCCATTTCGGGTTCAAGAGGTGGCTCCCATAGCGTAGCACTTTACCCTGCATGGCACTTAGTTCCCACACTTCTGGCTGAGGTATAGCTCTGATACCATTCTATTACACCCCGTACTCTATACCATTGAGATATTATACCTTTTGGGCTACCGGCATCACGATTTTACCCCTTTCTGAGAGTGATCGACTCCAGAATAGAGGACTTTCCGGACAGGTCACCCATCCCAATACTACTCTCCATTAAGCACGCTTAACTTCGGAGTTCTTTTCAAGAAGTGAGCTGATACTTTAAAAGGCGTCTCGGTGATATGGAGTACAACTTAGCTATATCTGAGGGCGTTACAAAAACAATGATGATCTAGGTGCACATGTTTAATCATTGGATAGGCCGTTAGGTTAGAAGCATTGGCAGACGATGGTTCTATCTCGCACGCCGTGGTTGCAGATAGTGTTTTGACCTTAATTATTCCAGTCTAGCAATATTATTCTTGAGTATTTTCTATTTTATGACTTTCTTTGCATTTATTTTGATGATTTCTTTTATTTTAGCCCAACATGCATCATGCACATCTTTGATCATTCATGTCTCATAATATGTCTGAAAGTGTCTCATTGATGGTGGATAATTGTGCATCTATGATTTTGGGTGAGAGAAACTGGTCCACCCAAAATTGGAAGGTTTTCTCTGGTCTGTTCACCTAGTTTGGTTGACTGAGAGTCACTATCTAGAGTTTTTAGTCTGCTTTCTCTTTACTTTCCTTTTACTGCTTATTCCAATCCCCTCATTAGTTGTGGATTGTGTCCCCTAGTGAGGTTAGTCATGTTTTCTCCTTTCGTTTATTAGTTAGTTTCTCTAGGCTGGTGTTCTTTTAGTTCGATCTTTCCTTATGATTAGTCTGGAGTTTTTCAAAAGATTCTTATCGCTCGTTGGTAAGGAACGGGTGTCGATTACCTTAACACCCACTTTTCAGTCCGCTCCGCTGCACTTCCGCTTCATCTCTATGTTCCATTTCACTTTCGCTTCACCTCCGCTCGCTCCCCTACAAAGAGGATGTTAAGAAGGGGCGTCTGTTGACACCCATTTTTTACCTTTGAGTTGAGTCATTTTCTTACCCTTATTTTTAATGCCTCAAATTGTCCATCACTCATTGGGTCATTTCTAGGTATTTCTTTGGGCCTATTTTATGGGTATTTTCTCCCTAGCTGGATTTGCTCTCGAATTTTCTTGAAGTTGGGCTTAATGGGCCTTGGTTTACTTTGGTCTTCGACGTAAATGGGCACATTTGTCCAATATTTATTTCTTACCACCGCCCACCTGAATAGCGGTCTCCTGATGGACCATTTAGTGATGGTAGGTAGTCTATTGAAAGACCAGTTTTGGAGCCAAAGTCCTACATCAGAATGCTTTTGGGATAAATGGGTATTCATCTCATTTTTATTATTTTCCACCGACCACCTTGATAATGGTTCCATGATAGACTGTTCCTGGACGGTGGCTGTCTAGTGGAAGACTATTTTTCATGGCCTGCGTCAACCTGGCACTTACTTATGTCGACCTGCCCCTTTTTTGCATCGACCTGTTGTTTTATTATAACGGTCTGACAATAGACCATTCCAGAACGTGGCGGTCTATTGGAAGACTGTGTATATGGCTGAGAGTCCTACTTTGCCTTGGTCTCTGAGCATATTTATCTCTTATTTATTTTCCACTGACACCCTGAAAGGTGGTCACTCAATGGGCCATTTTGATGAAGGTTGCGGTGCATCGAGTGACCATTTTTTGACCGAGTCCTACGTCGGTTAGTTTGACTTGGTCTTCGGATAAATAGGGTTATTTATCTTGTTGCTATTTTCCCCCAACACCCTTAATGGCAGTTGTCAGATGGACCATTTGGTGTAGGTGGCGGTCCATCAAGTGACCGTTTCCTATGGTCGAGATCTTCGCTTTGGCTAGTTTTCTCTCTCCATCCATGGCCGAATGGGGTCCTTGCTCCACCATTCTCTCTGTGGATTTTGAGCCAAATGAGGTGTCGTTTGATCTTGGGGACTCCTGGGAATATTATCTACTATTTTTATAGGAATAAGGGTTCAGGAATTTCCCCGAACACCTTTAAGGCATGGGCTACCTAGCCCTTTCTACAACTCCGTGGGTCCGGCCAAGGGCCCTAACCGGTTTGTCGTGACATGCGGCTACACCAGTAACTAACTGGGACCATTTCCGACTACTCAACTATGGACTTTGCCCGCACTCTACATGGCCGCCCGGGCCAACCTGGGGGCACCCCGACTCCAAGCCACGCCACGTGGCACCCAGTGAAAAGGCTAGAGGCCCACCCGAGATGCCTTCTTTCAACCCTCCAAGGTCAAAGGGAACCTAATTAAGTCAACCACAGGCTTTGGAGGCCTGCAGCACGCATATACGGCTCACACAGGTGTGTTCGGCATTTTCCTGAGCACCTTGTGGGCACGTATATTCCAGTCTTTCTACAACAAACCACAGGCCGACCCGGGGTCCCAGCACACTAATTGGGTTCTACAACGGCCCTCCAGCAAGCCGGGGCCACCCCCGACCCTCAGACATGTGGCCACAAGCCACTTATATTTAGCTCTCGGGCTAACCCAAGGCTACCCTGCCAACCTGTCGTGCAATGCGGCACGTAGTACGAGGCCCGACCCACGTGTCCAAAGTGTCTCTCCGTAGCTCCCGCGAGCTCTCATCCTCAGCCCAAGGCCCATCCCGAGGCCCCTCAGCCAGTTAGCCAAGCCGTTCGACAACCCGGGGTGTGTCGGGCATTTACTCGAACACCTTGCGAGCGGCCCTTATGACTCGATAAACAACGGCCCCCACAGGCCAATCCCAGCACCTCGAAGTCCCGTGTCCCTCAAAGGACACCCCCAGATGATGAAAGAAGACCCCGGGGGCCATCCCTCGGGGTTGTGACCTGCCAGGGGCCAACTCGCCGCTGGGCACAGTCGCACCCCAGGGAGGGAGAACTCCCTAGGGGCCGCGGCCTCCTCCCAGCCCGGTGGCCCCACGGCCCCGTTCAGTCCTAGTTCGTACAACTCCCTAATCCCGAGGAGCAAGGTTCGCGCAGGGATTCGTTCGTCGTACCAGTACGTGGAAGAAAAGCGAAGGACGCACACGACAGCATGGGGGGTTCAGCTCTCAGTCAACGTGCACGAGCAAGCTCCACGTATCCTCCATGCCCATTTCTTCTTAGCCAAATTAGGAAGAAAAATCAAAAAATAGAGATTTTATAGAGGTGGGCAAAACCACAGGGACACAACATGCTCCCCGTCAAGTCCCACCAGAATTTCCAGTGCTTTGCCAACTTCTCATCCTCAAGGAATGTCCTCCTTCAGTCCCATCGGGATTGACCCTCTATCTTTTTGCTTGGAATTTCCAACTCCAGCTAATATTCTTTTATAGTCTCTTGACGTTCTATGGCAATTCGCCATAAGATATCATATGTTGTCCCACTGGGCTTACCCCACCACTACTGGCTTGAACTTTGGGTCTAAGTTAAATACATGAACTTTTTCCCTTGGCCTCAGGCACTTCGCCTGGTCAAGCTCCCAGATATTGCCCCCTAGTCCCATCGGGCTAGGCCTAGTGACAGATACATGAACTTTTTCGCATGGCCTAAGGCATTCCGCCTGGTCAAGCTCTCAAATGTTGCCCCCTAGTCACATTGGGCTAGGCCTGGTGACCTATCAATCAACCTTTTCCTTGGCCCATGGGACTCTACCCAGTCGAGCTCTCAAATGTTGTCCCTTAGTCCCATTAGACTAAGCCTAGTGGCCGATACATGAATTTTTTCCCTTGACCTAAGGCACTCTGCCCGATCGAGCTCTCAAATGTTGCCCCTAGTTCCATTGGGCTAGGCCTAGTGGTAGATACATCAACCTTTTCCTTGGCCCACGGCACTCTGCCCAATCGGGCTCTTAAATATTGTCCCCTAGTCCCATTGGGCTAGGCCTAGTGGCAGATACATCAACCTTTTCCTTGGCCCAAGGCACTCCGCCCGATCGATCTCTCAAATGTTGCCCTGTAGTCCCATCAGGCTAGGCCTAGGGGCAGATATGTCAACCTTTTCCCTTGGCCCGAGGCACTCCACCCAATCGAGCTCTCAAATGTTGCCCCCTAGTCCCATCAGGCTAGGCCTAATGGCAGATATGTCAACCTTTTCCCTTGGCCCAAGGCACTCCGCTCCGTCGAGCTCTCAAATATTGCCCCCTTATCTCAGTGGGCTAGGCCTAATGGTAGATATATGAACCCTTTCCCTTCGCCCAAGGCATTCCGTGTGGTTGAGTTCTCAAATATTGCCCCTTATGTTGAGTCTCTCCAAGTGATTTTGATGATAACAAAATCCTAGACTTAGTTTCTGTCTCGTGCCATGTCTAAGTGGTCAAGACTGAGGATTGAATGTGATTAAGGTAATTTTGTCTAATGTCAAATGAAATGCAATACAAGTAATTCTTATGACTCCACGACTGACCCTATGACCTAAACGTGCAGGGGAAAAGAAGAATGAGGATTACATGGCTCCAAGTCTGGGCGGTCTGCCTCGCACTGTCGGAATACCAAAGAGAGAGGCTCGCTACCATGGGCTTCAGGGAAGTCCTCAGTATTGAGGTAGCAAGAGCAGACACAGCCGTCCTATTTGCCTTGCATGAGAGATGGGACCCAGTCAGTTGAGCGTTTATATTCCCATGGGGACATATGATATCGACGCTAGAAGACATGGCCTGAATCAGCGGCTTATGAGTGCACGGCAAGGCGGTGACCGGGTGGGCTTATGTTGATTACCGGGAGCTTGCCCAGGAGCTGCTTGGTTTAGACTTGATGAGGTCGGGGCATCCATCATCCCAATTATCATGATCGGTGCTGTAGGAGAGTTTGGGACTCCGGAGAGCAGCCATAGCAGTTAGAGAGCTACCGGAGTGGCACATCGACCGGGTGGTCGAACAGGCATGCACGAGTGTGGCGACAGAGGCGGGACTAGAGAGAGACAGGGTCCTGAGACGCTTCCTGATGCTCTTGTTTGGGAAGCTCCTATTCTCGACCCGAGCTAATGTGATCAGCTGTAGGCTCCTACCCTTGCTAGCGGATCTAAGCAGAGTGGGGAGATATGCATGGGGAGCAGCAGTGTTGGCTTTCTTATTCTACTCGCTCAGCGTGACTGACCGAGTGACGATGCTAGGCGGCTTCTCGCCTTTCCTACAGGTAAATGCCTAAATGCTTCTATATGCTTTCTATTATGTGTTTAATTACTATATGCTAACATCTTCAAGAATGTAGTTTTGGGCTTTCATATACCTACCCGGGATTGTCGAGCTATATCTAGAGCGGATCCCCATCGCGAGGCAGTGGAACATAGCCCGAGGCACGGGGTCAATTCAGAGGTTGACTCGGGTGATCCAAGAAGATCTTGACTCGTACCAGCATGCATTGGTAAAAGCCTGAATTCCCTATATGCTTCTATATGTTTCTACATGTTTGACAAATGCTGACAAATGACATGAATGGCCCATTCAGGTGCGTTGGACACCGTATGGGGATGAGGGACATGTAGGGCAGCCGTGGGTAGAGGCTTCCCTGGCCTACAGAGGATGGGATATTTGGCTCCACTGCATCAATGTGATCGAGCCGGTAGGAATACCATTGGAAGGCCATTCCCGTAAGTGAGGTGGCGAAGTAGCGGAGGAGGTAAGACTCATCCAACACGAGTTCGCCCATGGCAGAGATGTAGTAGGCCAAGTGTTCATGCGGAGACCCTTGACCGTTGAACTTCTGCAACTTCGGCGGCTTGGCGTACTCTGGGGGAAGTTTCTTGAGTTGATGGTGGAGTAGATAGGGGACACTATAAAGATCTACAGTCACGACCCCTACTCCAAACTAGGTGAGCTTGGTCTCAACGATCCGCTCGATCATCTAGCGCTGTGCCATGAGATTTTTCGGCACCGGCTTGTTGGATGGCCATGGTTGAGCCTCGGCCAAGGGTGTGCCGAACCCAGCAATGGTAGGGGTCCGAGCAGCTGCCGCGGAGGCGTTAGCACCATTTTGCCCACCTGGTGGGATCGGCGTCTTTGTCGAAGGCCCTGTGGGCGGTTGAGGATGAAGGCCACGTTCCTGAAGCAAGTCTTGCAGAAGGGCCTTCAAGTGCTAGTTCTCCTTTGTGAGAGTCTCAAGAGTCATCTCTTGGACTTCGCCGGTCGGAGAGTCATTGTTGACCGATTCTACATTGACGGGGGTGACACGTTCCTCGATGGGAACTTTCTCCACTCGTGTCGATGCTTGAGGCCCGACAGAAGTGCCGACATGGCCGACCGGGGCCGACGGCTCAATTGGGTGACGAGGTCTCCTGAAGTGAGATATGGGCTGGTTCAGATCGTCAGTCTGAACCTCAGGCTGGTGCTCGGTGATGTAGCACACGAACACCCTGACTGCGTCATTGAGGAGCTGGACCGTCCGCCTCTTCTGAGAATGCCTCTTGGGGCGGATGGGTGTCCCCAGCCTATCAAAGATCGAGGTGCGTTGCAGAGGAGTCTTCATTGCGGCATCTGCCTGAGGAGAACTTAGGGCTGGATATTGTTGGGGCCCAAAACGAGCCCATCTCTGTTTCCGCCTATCTGAGCGAAAGGCGATGAGGGGCTGGGCGCTGTCAAATGATGCAGCTGTAGGGCCAGTCACACCTTGCTTGGCGCGACGTCCTAGTGCCCGAAAGGGGCTGCTGAGACGTGCCTCCCAGATAGCTTGAGCTTCCTCTGGGGTAACCTAGATCCTTCTCAAGTCGGATTGCTGGTCCCCCTCGTCCCTATGTCTCCGACGGGACTTGGGAGCTCAACTTTTAGATTAAACAAAGCATCGTCTATCATAGTTTTTGTCGTTACTTGTTTAGGCAATGTTTCAACTTTCGCTTCGCCTATCATCAATCCATTTAGACAAAGTTCTGTCTGTCACATAGGTTTAAGTCAAGTCTTCGCAAGGTCTGATGAGGATCTCCCCAGCATTCCCGAGGAGGTGGTGATGCATAAACTCAACCTCGATCCATCGGTGAAACCCATCTGGAAGCGGAGAAGGAAGCATGCCCCAAAGAAGCAAGCGATCATGAAAGAGCAGATTAACAAGGGAAAGAAAACTGAGCTATTTCATCTAGTCCTTTACCCGACGTGGCTCGCAAATGTCATCTTGGTGCCAAAAGTTTCGGGCAAGTGGCGGATGTGCGTGGACTTCACCGACCTCAATAAAGCCTCTCCGAAGGACTATTACCACTTACCGAGCATCGACCAGCTGGTCGATTCAACCTCGGGTAATGAACTTCTCAGCTTCCTAGACGTGTATTCTGGCTATCACCAGATTCGAATGGACCCCGAAGACATCGAGAAGACTACCTTTGTCACCGAATTCGGAGTCCACTGTTACACCCAAATGCCATTCTGGTTTAAAAACACTGGAGCCACATATTAGTGGCTGGTCAACCACATCTTCGAAGACCAGATTGGGCGGAACGTCGAGGCCTACATTGACGATATGCTCATCAAGACACCGAAGTCCAAAGACCATTTCACTGACCGGGCGGAGACCTTTAACACTCTCCAGAGGTATAACATGAAGCTCAACCCCACTAAATGTACCTTTGGAGTTAGGTCTGGGAAGTTCCTGGGATTCCTGGTGACTCAGCGAGGGATCGAAGCCAACCTCGATAAGGTCCAGGCCATCCTGGACATGCAGCCACCTGCTTGCGTCAAGGACGTTCAACGCCTGACTGGGAGAATTGGTGCGCTCAACCACTTTTTGTCCTGGGTGGCGGAATGATGCGTGCCCTTCTTTAAACTGCTAAGGGGGCCTAAGCTGGCATCTGCCACCTTCGCTTGGGGTAGTGAGTGCCAGAAGGCATTCATCTAAGTGAAAGAGTTCTTGGCTTCACCTCCAGTGCTGTCAAAGCTAGTTCCTGGAGAGCCGTTGTACTTGTACCTTTTGGTGACTCCCTCCACAGTAAGCTCGGTCTTAGTCTGACATGACAGGGGTGTCCCATGACCGATAGAAGGCCGTCCGAGCATTCCACCACTTTATGTACTCGGCGCCCACCCGAGGAATGCGGCCCGGAGCCAGCACCCTGAAAGTTGTGATGTCCGCCCGATGGAAGAAGTCCCACCAGGTCCTGGCATCCTCAACAGTAGGGCCTCCTTGAAGGCTTCGCACGAGTAAGCCGAATTGTGCACTATGAACGGGGATATGTTGATCATATCTGAAATTTCATCCAAAGCGAAAGGGGTAATACGGCTCCAACCATGTGGTGTCCCCCTTCCTAAAGACCAGCATGCTCAGGCGGATTGACAACGCCAGTCACGGAGCTCTGGTTCCAACAACGGGCAGATGACATTCTGTTGGCTGATCGGATGAACATACTTTTCCACCTGGTCGTCTTTGCACTCCCTTTTATTATTTTCCAGGGGACTCGAATGGACAACCAATGTCCAGAAGTGAATAGTGCCTATCGCGTCCTGGGGAACTGTTGTCAACCGACCTCGGATGTTGTACAGCTGCAGGGACGTCGCTCCTGGCTCCGCGCCTGCAAATGCTAGCATCCGCGGCACTAACCCCCAGCCCTGGAGGGTGCGTGGAGCATACTCTGGGAACAGTAAGCAAACCCACGCATTAAAAAAGTGCAGTGGGCAGACATACCGAGCTTGTCCTGGGAACTGGTGAACACTAACATCTCCCAGCATCTTATATATCAAACAGAGGGCCGCTAGGCACAAAGATAATTTAATTCCCCAGGCCATCTGGCAGGCTGGGTAGATCGCATTGGGTCGGATGACTATCTCGTCCCCATATGGCATGGCGAACGAGCACAGCCAGTACGTCAAGTAGGCCGCGCAGTGCGTCAGCGGGTCAACCCTTGTCGGGTTAGGGCCACTCCGACGCCCCCTGGAAGGGATCTTCACGTCGATCTTGGGCTTGCTGCGCTTCTTGAGGGCAACGACGGCACCAACATGCAGGAAGTCTTCATACTGCTTCAACCCGTCATAGAAATATTGCAGCCACAGGGTCATGCGGACCCTCTTCCTGTCTCCATGGGGAGGCTGCCTCCCACCGTGTGCCAGTTGATATAACTCCTAGTACACCTTCATGAGGTACTGGTACGAATAACCAAGAGAATAAAAGCCATCCCCGTCGGTTTCATCCTTGATGAGGTCGGGGAGGCATACTTCTTCATAGGGTCTTAGGTCCTTGTTTAGGGCGGTGTCTGTCTGTCAGTGGTTGTCTAGATTGGTTGATTTAGTTGGCTGGCTGTGATCTTTTCCTCGACTACGACAGTACCCTAATGACTCAATTTAGAAGCTGCCATTGTCCTTGTCTCTGGTTGCGTAGCTGCTATCTCTTGGCTGCTGGGTTTCCCATAGCAGTTGACTGACAAGTTGCTCTACTGAGAGTGTTGTCGTTGTCCGCCGCTCTTGTTCCTGTTGGTTCTGTTTGTTTGTGTTGCTGTAACGATGGATGTGTTAGTGTGTCAGTGTTGTGTCTAGTTCCGGTCAACCCGGGGTTACCTAGTGATTGACAGGAAGTCTTGTTGTGTCTTGGCGGCCTTGTCCAATTCTATACATTGGTTCTCGGTGCCTCAAGGTACTATTCTACCTCGATTTACATGTCCAGGTGTGCTGAGGGTTCTTGGTGCCCCCTCAGGACTCCATGTTTTGGTTCTCACGGAGTGTTATTTTTTCTGGCTTAGGATTATACCGATTGGCGACTTTGTTCCACTGTGTACGACGATCTTGACTCAGTGTCATAGGACTCAGGGACCATTGTAGTTGTAGGTCTAGTAGCCTTGCCCTGGGTGGTAAGCAGTTTCCTATACTACCATGGTGCACGTAGTACGGCCTGTCTGTACTCCGACACTTGTATTTCAGAGTCTTTGGGTTTTGTGGCTCCTCTTTAGTTGGTGCCTTACGGCACACTTTGGCGTGATGGCTCTTGTAGCGGGGCACTTTTCCCGAGACACGATTTTTAAGCTAGTTCTGTGGGCACCTGACCTTATCGTATTGTCCGCTGGGGAGAATACTAGTTAGAGGCCTCGCTTAATGGTCTACGGCCAGTGTGTGCACACAGGGTCAGGGGCTTAGGAGTTACATCGACGGGCGTGACCCTGACTGGTCCTTGTAGTGGTGGTTTCCACGTGGGCCTACAACTCGGCCTTAGCTGTGGTAGACCATGTTCGGCTGGTAGTCGAGGCACTTGTGGAGCGAGTTGTGGTGCAGTGTAAGACGTCAGTGGACGCAGCTGACCACTCCTCTTTCGAGTCACGTGTTGTGTGACTCTCGGCATTTCTTGTGCATCGTGACCTTTCGGGTTAGCCCTTTTGTGGCTGCACTCAAGGTCGGTGTCCTGTCGCATGCGTGACGTTCTTGTCATGCGATGCACGGACATTATTTCTCTGACCTTAACACAAGATATGCATGGACTTTATATGCAATGGGTCTAAACAATGCACGAACCTTGATTTGCACTTGGTGACCTATATGCACGGACATAAAAGTGTGCACGGAGTTGACAATTGCACGAGCTTTAGACAAACTGAATTCCCTGAACATACTCAGACCTAATGCAGATAGCAAGTCAATTCACCAATCTAGAGCAGTAGTTAAAAGCACAAGATATCATCATCAAGACACACCCCCACACCTGCCTTATCAACAACACTCAATCATAGATCAAACATTACTTTCTTATGTGGTGCCTTATTATGTTGCGATCATCAAAACATACATCACACCATCATCAAAGCACAAGGGGCACAACATTCCCCGGCAGCATGAGCTCCGGCACTTTGCCTCCACCACAGCAACCACCTTCTTCACCCCCTCCTTGTTGATGACAAAGGGGGAGAAGTTCTGAAGACTTTTAAGAGTGCAACAATCATCATTTAGCATAGGCATCTAGTTAGGTTGCATCCAGAATTTAGTTTTTGCATAAAGACATTTTTCATGTAAATGCTTGAATGCAAATCCTTATGTGATCTGTATGATACTGTGTTTGATCATGGATCTAAAGTTTTTTCTTTGAATGGTAAAAACTCTTCTGTCTGATGATTCTTCAACCTAAATGTTGTAATGCTATATGAATGCTTGGAGATAATGATTCATGGTTGTCATCATCAAAAAGGGGGAGAATGTTGTGTCTCCTAGTTTTGATGATAGCAAACTATAAATCACTATTAGATCTTTGAGAAATATCTAACAAGTTTGGCTTAACTTCTAGACTGAACAATTACAGGAACTTGAAGCCGCCTCTGTCTGGACCAGAGTGTCGACACCCTGTGTAAAGAAGTGCCAACACCTCGGTTCCAAGAAGCAAGCCTTACTTCCTTCTGGCGCGTATATCCCGACACCTTGCAATGAAGTCTCGGCACATTGGCACGTTCTGCACGCAAGTATGACAAACGTGTCGACACTTGCCCGTCGAAGTGCCGACCTGTTTTGCGTGGAAGTCATGGTTCCTAAAGATTGAAATGGAATGTACCGACACCTTGTCTGAAAGTGTCGACACATTCATGATCGTCCAGAACGGATCTGAAACTGATAGAATCCGTTGTTTCAAAATTTGGAACACCCATTGAGGATACAAAACTACCCTGATGAACTTGGCCTTGTGGAGCTTGTCTACTTCCTCCTTGACCTTGAGTGCAAGCTTCGGGTGAAGCCGCCTTAGTTTCTGCTTGACAGCTTGCGCGTCGGGTTTTAGAACCAAATGATGTTCAACTAAAGATGGGTCCAAACCTGGCATGTCCTCATAAGACCATGCAAAAGCATCAGGAAACTCTCTTAGAACCGCCACAAGAGCAGCTTCCTCTTCATCCGTTAAATTGGCACTTACCAAAATGATCTTCGGATCGTCCTTGGTGCCCAGATTCATTTCTTTGGTAAATTCATCAATGGAAACATTGGGTTGATCAAATTGCTTAGTTCTCGTGACGATGGAAGCTGTAGGATCACTACCATCTTCTAGTGGCTCTTCCTCTTCTTCCGCGTCATCTTCCTCTTCTAGCACATATACCCCTAGACCGTCATCTGCTGGAGATCCGTCTAGTTCGACTGCCCCTAGGGAAATGGGAGTGGAGGTGAATTCTGAGACCTGAAAAAGCTACGCGTATTTATCAGCCAGTTGGCTGATATAGCACGCGAGAACCTGACGGACACTAGACTTTTTAGAAGGAAAAAACGCTATGTACAAATCTTAACCTAACTTGGACTCTACCCTACTATGTACAAGGGAGGAGTGTGTATGGGAGTTCAAGGTGGAAAGAGTCCGCCCTTGGCCAAGGGAGCGATCTTCCAGGGATGTCATTTCTTCAATAGTAAACTCGCAAGTCCACGTTTGAGAATTGGCATTTTTTTTGTGTGGTCATCGGTGAAGGTGCACACCTGATGGGTGGATGGCCCTATGACCGGATAAGTAAGAAGTGGGGGAAATGGTTGATGGAACAGAAAAGGGATAAAAAGAATAGGTGCGGGCCCGTTCAAGGCAAGGAAGACTCCCGAGGAAGGGACTAGATCGGGAGGTTTATCAAGATAGAAAAGAGAGAGGAGACCAAAGTCCTCCTTGGGTGTTGGATCGGGTGGAATTTCTCTTCTTGGGACAACTTTAGACTTTTCTCTCGACTCGTGCTGAGTTCCTGGCTGAACCGGCCCCATAACAAAGCGGTCGTACACCAAATCTCTACCCGAAGATGCCTTAGGTGGTTCTTTCGAAGAATAGCCCAAACCTGCACGACCCTTGGCAACCCTGAGTGTTCTCCTATGTTACTTGCTTAGCTAGTATAGATTCTACTGCCGCTGCATGTGAGTAGTTAATTCCTAGCTAGTTAAAGTTAATCACCACTGTGAGTTGTGAGTGCGAGACCCGTCCCACGACTCGTTCTGAGCACGTGAGTGAGCCGACCACCCGAGACTCAAAGTCGGTTACTCAACCGTGTAGATCGCCGCGTTTTCCTCACCGAGGACGACCGTGAGTTAGCACTTCTTTTTTGGGACATATCGCCTCTTCAGGAACTCTTTAGGTGCCACGCATTGAAGTGTCGTCTATTTAGTCGCATCGTCTATTTAGTCGCGTCGTCCTATAGAGTCTAAGGGCGCAACCCGTTTGTGTCGAGTCCTCGTAGTCGTCCCGTATCAAATTAGTATCAGAGCTGGTTTGAGTCTAGGGTAGTCATTTTCAAAAAAAAAAGTGAGTTTTAAAATTGCATTGGTCCATCCATATAGGTCTAGAGGGTCACCCCTTAGCTCCCTTTAGGTCCCTTGTATGACCACCTGTGGAGGTGCCCAGTACCATCGCCCTGACACTATGGGTGAACCCCAAGGTGCCAGCAAGGGGGGCCGCTCTCTGGAGGACTTGATGCTCCAACTCATGGAGCGCTTGGACAGGTCCGAGCAAACTCTTAGGGAGCATACCGAGCGTATGGAGAGCCGATTCAAGCCCATGGAGGTGTTGTGTCCCTGGGTTTTGATGATAGCAAACACTATGAGTCAGTGTGCATTTGCTACATGACACACTATGAGTCAATGTCTATGAGAGTTTGGTGCATGATATTCTATGCCAATGTGTGTTTGGTGCATGATCAATGGGTGTTTGGTGCATGATATTCTATGTGTGTTGCATGATATGTGTTTCACCATCGTGCATATTTTTAGTCTGAGTAAAAGCATGTCTTCCTTCTACAAGTCTAAAGTCCATGCACACATCCAAGTCCCTGCTTGTTTCTTTTGTGCCTTGAGAAGTTCGTGCATTCTTAAGTCCGTG
The DNA here is from genome assembly GCA_024336825.1 of Amorphophallus titanum. Lineage (NCBI taxonomy): Eukaryota > Viridiplantae > Streptophyta > Magnoliopsida > Alismatales > Araceae > Amorphophallus > Amorphophallus titanum. Next base: position 18,973 of record JANBPO010006698.1, on the reverse strand, counting down.
CAGGTTTCTTATTCCTGCATGTAAAGTCCGTGCACTTGTCTGTTTGAAGTCCGTGCAATTTTTCCCATACCTTGGCACACACTAAGTCCGTGCACATTTTGGTATAAACTCCAAGTCTGTGCATGTTTTGGTGTGAACACCAAAGTCCGTGCACGCTTACATACTTTCAAGTCCATGCACGTTGTTTATACTTCACCTATGCGCACCGGAGTGCATGCAAGAATCTAACCTAGATCTAGCAAACGATGGACAAACAAATATGATAAGTATGAGAGACAATCATGCAAACTCGAATGGCAGTAAAGGGGAGATCAATAATAGTACCAAGATAGCATGAAATGATATGAAATAGTAATCAAAAGTAGGCCCGGGTGCACTGTAGCATGATAAAAATGGTCTATGAGAGACCGTGCAGGGATGTCGAAGGTCCAGATAGAACCGTGCAATGGCAGGGAGTAATGATAGAAATTAACAAAATCGTACAATATCGAAACGCACTATGACTGGGAAACGAGAGCGTACCTAGCAAGATGGTCTGTCGACCGGTCGTGCACACTGTGGAATGGTCCTGAAAATACCGCAGAATGACAACAAAGCTCACAAGTGTATGGACAGAGATGTACCTGAGCTAGCAGGGATACATGGCCTATGTCAGACCGTGGGAGGAAGAGAACGGCCCCAGGGAAACTGCTGAATGTAACAGGCTCGTAGAACGATCAGCACTAGGATCAGAACAGAGCGTCCAGTGGTCCGGTCGCTCCTCTAGTTGAATGGCTCAGAGAGAACCGTGTTCACCTCAGAGGATAGAAACACAAAGTGAACCAAATGACAACCTAAAATAACTCAAAACACACCCTTGGAAAGACAAGAATAGGTCAGCACAACAATAACACGATGAGCGCTAGGTGTCCCACTGTGATCGCCAAAAAAGAGGGTGTAGACATGTTTTCCTTTCCTTCCTTCCTAATCCCTTTTGACTATATCAATATAGAAGTAAACAAGAATGAAGCTAGAAGGGAGGAAGGACGTGAGTATGTGATCGTGATCGCCACCAAGACACAAGATGCAAAATAGATGCACCCGTACCATGGAAAGGGAGAAGGAACTCGCCTGAAGCAACACTGGAGCAGTACACGGCTCTGGATGAGCCGCCAAACAAAATGAGCGGTCACTCGATAGACCGCTCCAACGTTGGAAAAGGAACGCGGGATGAAGAGTGGTGGATGATGGAACGGTTCGCAGATGGCTGCTCAAAGGTTAAGAATGGCTCGTGGAAGACCGCCCTCCTCTTCAGACGGATGAAGTAAGACTGTGCTGTTCCGCCACACACCAAGTCATGGGACTTGATCCTCTACTCCTTCCGGCCAGCTAGAAGGGATGGGCCTCGTGTTGTAATGATGCTAACCTACAAAACAATGTGAAAGGCACAAAAATAAACCCAAATTAGATCTAAGAAGCATAGTAACGATAAGAAAGAGGGGAAAAGAAACACAATGACATGGAATGGGAGATACCTGGGAGGTTTTTTAAACCCCTAGGGGCGTGGAAAAGCAGCAGGAGTGTGTGTAAAATGAAATGCAACAGTGAAAAATGCGGGGGAAGAGCATTGGAAACATGCATGCAATGAACAATGAGACTATGAGGCACTTAAACTAAAACCCAAAACAAAGACTACTCCCTGAACCGGAGGCTTGAAGGGACGTAGAAAGCCTCCCTCCCTGGCTGTAGGTCGCTCAAGAATTCGGCAGGGCTTCACCATCGACCTTAGATCTCTCCCCTTTTCAAGCTTGGACTAGGGGTTCTATTTATAGGCACCCCAAAGTGTAGCTCGAAATTAGGGTTTTCGGTGAAAATTAGGGCAAGATAATCAAATAAAATTTGTAGATAATTATTCTATCTACCATCAAGATCAAACGGCATCTCATTTGGTTGAGATTCCATGGAGAAATGGGTGGGAGAAGTTGAGGGTCTCACCACGGATGGAGAGAGAAAATCCATTAAGTGACATGAATCTGAAATTGAAAATACTGGAGAATGTGATGCATGGGGGAGAGAGAAGCTCTGGCGACCCCAGTCGCCCAGCTATGCTTGGATCGCCCCCCGTTCCTCACCCCTTAACTATGGTGTCTTCCCATCCTCTTCCCGCTTCTCTTCCTAAGTCACCATCTGCTTTGGAGGGGAGAGGTCATCATCGAACCCGTTCCCGTTCGCACTCCCGCGCTCCAGCTCCTGTTTCTTCCCAACCGCTTGCTTGGTCTAGTTTGTTCAAGACTCCAGCGTCGGCATCAGATCGGGATAAGCTTCATCTGGAATACCTGCCGCCTTCGTCCATTGATTCTAGGTGTGTCATTGTCTGTGAAGTGGGTGATTCTGCAGAACTGGAAGAGGTCCGGTCTACTGCTCTGGTTGGTTACGTGGTAGGCCTTTCTACTTCCTTTCTTCCACTCCAATCGTTCATTAAAAGTAGATGGAATCCGAATGGCTTCCAGATCTTCATGCTAGAACATGGGTTCTTTATATGTAAGTTTGATCTGGAGGACGACTTGCACCGTGTTCTGGAGACTTTTTGGACTATTAAAGGCCATCCTATGATCCTGCGTAGGTGGTCTCAGGAGATCAATTTTGAAGTAGATAGCCTCCAATCCATTCCTCTGTGGATTTCCTTGCATGGAGTTCCTCTGCACTTATGGACAAAGAAGTTTTTCAGCCGCATTTGTAGTGTCATTGGGACACCTCTACACATTGATCAGCTTACGGCTTCAAGGCAGTGCCTTTCCTTTGCTAGAGCCTGTGTTATGGTCTCTGCTACTAGCCATCTTCCTGATGAAGTTTTTTTCCAAGACCTCCAGGGTCGGACTCGGAAGGTTCAGATTTCTTATACATGGAAACCTACTGCCTGCTCTGTCTGTTGTTCATTTGGCATTTTAGAGGTTCTCTGCTGCGCCAAGATACCTCCGACTGATTATTATTCTAAAGGCAAGTAGACATATGTTAGGCAGAAGTTGTTCCAACCTTCAGGTCATTCCTCTATTAAGGTCGATGCTTCTAGCAATAAAAGTTCTTATCTAGTTCAAGCTAGTCATGGTCAATCTATGGATAACAGGCTCAATGGTAGCCTTGTTGCTGAAGTGCAATCCCGGAGCAGTCACCCTCCTCCAAAGAAAGTTCAATCCCAGCATCGCGATATCTCTACTGGGGATAAATTTTCAACTTTGGATACTTCAATAGAGATGCTTACTTCATTGCAAGTAAATCAACAAGTGGTTCAGACTGTGAATGATGGTCCAGGACCCATTGGCAATGCTATCTCTATGGAGCTCCCTCCAGTTCAAATGCATTCTCACCAAAGGCAACTCTCCGATATTCATGCTAAAAGTAATGATTTGAATTTTAAATCTTTGGCTAATTCGGGAGATACTAATTTAGGAAGGCCAAACTCTCCGAGTTTCCAGGAAGCTGTTGGGATGAGGGTTGATACACTAGTGCATTCTGTTTCTAATCCCCTACCCCCTATTGCGAAGGGTAAGGGTAAGTGAGAAAATCAGACTAGATATTCAAAATCAAGGCGATCCCCACGCCTGTCATCTTAATCTTCTTTTTTAGTATATATGATTTATATCCTTAGAAAAATTAGATATGCAAGAGAGCGACAACTTGCATGAAGAACTCAGAGTGAAAAAAGGATCGGAAGGGTTTCAAAACGGAAGAATGGCAGAGGCTATCATCTCTAATGAACAGTAAACGTGCAGAATCATCCCTTGAAAATTAGAGAATAACTTGAGAACTAAAGAGAATTGGAGGAAGTGGTAGAATAAGAAAGTGAAGATCACTTAAAAATGAACAAGTTTTGTGAAGACAATAAATTGAACTGAAGTACATAACAACATGTAAAGGAGCAAATAAAAGTTTAAACTCTTAAAGACATCAAGAACCGAACAAAACAATAAGGGAAACCCACAATGTTTACACCAAAAACTCCCAAACAACACTCCCAAACTCTCCTCACGTAGCTCTCCCTAAGGCCAAGTAGAAGTCCCTTCCAACAACAATAGGATCCCATTTTATAGGGCTAAAATTAACCCCTTTTACAATGTGAACATTTTGAGATGCTATTGTTGAAAATTAAGCCCACCAAATATTTTCTAACCACTTTAAAGAAATGTACAGGAGATTGGTTGGCCGCATGTTGACTTCTTCTCTCTCCCAGCGTCGACAACATGAGAAGAATGCCAAAGTTGCTGACTTTGCTTTCTCTCTTTCTCTATTCCCGCGTGAGCCACCCTCTTCGACCGCCATGGCCGCTCTCCCTCTGTCATTCGCATTGAAAACCCACCGAAGCCGCACTTGGTTTCCTCTTTACCGCGTCGGCTGGCCTGCCTTGTTTGACCTTCGCGTTTAAAGAAGCCACGCTAACATTTGCCATCGTGGACCCTGGCCGCCATGTGGATCCCGAGCCCAAGCCCGCGAACCACGCCTCAACCGTGCCACCTTGCCAACGTGCATGTGAATGTGGCCGTTTGGAGCCACACCCGCGATCTCTTGCCGACATCATGAAACCTTTGTATTTGAAGTGCCGCCCTTGCCATTCTGGAATAAAAAAAATCAATCACGTCCAAGTGCCAACTTGTATGCATTGTTTGACCCTGCCTTGGCCACGTTCATTTGCTGAAGCCCACGTTCTTTGATTGCTGTAGCCAATTTTGGCATGTGAATAGTCACGAGATGCCTCATGCAGCATATACAAATTGTTTTATTTATTTCTTTTCTTTTCTTTTTAAACAAGCCCATGGGCCTTAGACCCGTTTGTATTGTTCTTACCTTGGTTTGCCGCCTCCTAGACCCCCTAATAACCAGGGGTTGCCTACACACCCATCCACCCCCTTTCCCTTCCCATTTACCTCATTCCCCACCTCCCCTCTTCAACCTGTGGTTCTCAGTTCACAGGCAGCAGAGAAGTTGCTGGTTACAGAGCCTCCCATAGCTTCATCCTGGAGCCCCTGGATGCACAAAAGGTACCATCGAAAGCGTCTCCGAGTCCTCTACGCAACAGTGGTTGTCTCATCCTGTTCTGAGCTCACGGCTGCCTGGGGAAGGTGTTATCGCCAGACAATGCATCTGCTTCCTGATAGTCAACCTGAAGCAACTTTTCGAGGCTCCCATGACCGTTCTCTTAAAGATCTAGAGGCGAGGCATGACTGAGATCTTCTAAGACAAGTACCAAGAAGTGGCACTCCATTCGGCATCCGAATTTGTGATTTCCAATTTTTCCCCCTCTGACGTGCTGATCTGTTTCATCTGGAACCAGTCTGATGCACCAGCACTGTTTGGATCCTCGTCAACTGCTCTTACCTCCTCCAACATCCCCGTGGGTCTCCAATCGAAGAGGACTCAACCACGAATCCAACGAATCTAGCCATGCCTGAATCAGAGCTCAGGAGCGTTCGTGGCGTCCTCATCTTCCTACAATAGAGGTGAAGAAGCTACCAGAACCAACAAACAGAGGCCTTGTTCACGCCTCTACCCCGACCAACTCCGTCAACCAAAAATTTCCCCAAAATTGGGACGTCCTCCTGGGCCAACCCAGGAGATGTGCTGCTGGTTTCATGAACAACAGAGTTCGGGAGAGTCCGTGGCGGTGCCGACAGTGACTGCCTATCAAGCTGTCCTGAGAGCTGGCAGAACTGATAAGCTCCCTCCATTCGGTTTCTAGCTTATTTTTCCCCCACCCCGCCTGGCCGGCTTATAGCCCCTCCCTATGTGGAGGTAGTTTTGGTTGTAATAGTTATTTTTCTCACCCCTTTATCAACCCCTCTGTGAAGGTGTAGTGATTGTACTAGCAGGTCGCCATCTGAAGCTACACCGGTGTGGCGTACGGGTGCATACCAACGCCTCCCCGCTCGTTATCATCTCCAGCCAGGATTGTCGTCTTAACGATGATCAGGTGAGCTTCTACCCTCCCTCTCTTTGCTAGTTATCTTGCTTAATTAGTATTGCCTCTTAACTCTGTCACATGGGATAGCAAGCGAAGTATTTGTCCATAGCGGCTTCCCAACGTAGGTAGTCGCTCGGGACCTTGGACCCATAACAATTTGAGGCTTCGGGCCTATGAAAGTGCAGGGGATGGTTGCCAAGCCCATGGGTGCTATGCAGCCAGTTATATAACGTGGGCGACTGGGAGCCCATTGGACACTGGGGAACTACACAATGGACATGCCGACACTTGGTGACACACCAAACTGACTCTCTAATGGACTTGACAATGGACTAAACACGATCCTAAAACAAGACAAGTTGGAATGCAATGCGACACCTCGGACCGACTACCCTAGACTCTAACTCGCTCTGATTCCAATTTGATGCGGGACGGACGGTGGACTTGATCGATTTGATATGCAAACCTTGGACTCTAGACAAGCTCGCGATCGTCCCTTAGCGAGGGAAGCGTTTGGACGTGCGCAGTTGAGAAACCGACAATGAGTTAGGGTGGTCGGCTCTCTCTCATGCCCAGATCGGGTCATGGGACGGGTCTCGCTCTCTCTCGCAGTAGTGATTTGAATTATTTATCGAGCTAGACGTCCTAACACTCAAGCAGCGGCATTCAAGAACATATATGAAATAAGTAAAATGCCAAACAAGGAATGTGGCAAGTGTACCTCCACGCTCCGGGCGTGGAGAAGACAACCCCGGCCAATTGCGGTAACTCCCGGTAAAAATAATTACACAATAATTACAGCAATGAATATTTACTGTCCACTCCACGTAGAAAGGTGAAGGGCTACAAGTGGGCCCGGGAGGACCGTTCTTGGGTTGACGGGCAGCAATCTGGGCCGCTCCGGTGATGGCAAGCGCCGGCAACCATGGGGCCCACATCTTGGTTGGCGGGCCGAGTGGGCCAGGAAGGGTACCGCTGCGTCAGTAGCTCCCGGAGGGACGTTCCCTGGGAAGACAACTTACTGGTTTACCTTGTGGAAGGCGAGGCGGTTGGCCCCGGGGTGGTTGTGCTTGCTACCCACGAGCTGTCTTTTCTATTTTTTACAGTGCGCGACCCGGCGAGAACGGCCGCTGCTGTCAACCTCGACGTTTGATAGACGTGAGGCTGGTACCATTGGAAAGCTATTTCAGAGAGCTACAGGCAAGAGAAGAAATTTTGAATGTCTCTGTAGTGGTCTTGGTTGATTTTACAACTTACTGGTTCACAGAAAGTCTCTCCCTCAGCTGTGACAAATGTGTTCCAGTGCCGATTGAACCTTTCAGCTAAGGCTTGGATCAACCCTGTGTGGCAAGGGTAAGAATATAAAGCTGCGGTCACTGCGTGGTGAATACTCGCCCTGTCAAGTGCTGCTCTGTAAACTGTCAAGACGCCCCACAACCATTTTGTTGCACTGCGACGGTAGCAGTGGGAAGGAATGACGGCCCATCTCCCATACTGTGATAAAATCCTCTCCAAAAAGTAGTCATGATCATAATCATCATGTGCAAAAGTTGCACCAGAGGGAGTCAGAAACATCCCATCAACGGTGACATCTGCGGCCTTGTGGTGCCCGGATAGATGCCAAATAGCCAGTGAGGACAGCCCCACTCGAACTGTGAAGCTGTCAAAATCCCTAAAGAAGCCTAGACTCTTCTGATCAGGGTATTGCCGCTGCCGTACAAAGCCCTCCGGGAAACTCGGATAAGAGAAGGTGCAAGTGCCCTGCATGCTGTCCCTCTCGAGCAATATAGCCTGCTCAAGACGGCGCGCCTCTCCCGGCAAGCGGGAAGCATCAGCCTCTACACCAGGAGGCACAAAGCTCTGAATAAAAGGCGAAAGATGTCGATCCAGTGGGAAATGCGATGGATATCCGCTGAGCGATCATAGACATAGCCTCCCTGCCTCCTCATAATGCGGGAGACATCAACAGCACCCTCAGTGGCAGCAATCTCCCCTGTTGGGCCCTCAGCGACCCAAGTGAATCCGCAGTCCACCGCGTCAAAACTCTCAGAGGTAATGCTGCGAGAAGGGAATGGTGGCATAGGTCTGTCTGTCCTCTGCACATAGTGATCATCAGAACCTCCAACTCTGGGCCTCTGGGAGGTCTCTCTGCTCCGGCTGGGACGAGCCATATCTGCCAGAGCTGCAAAGCCAAGACCAGAAAGACAAAGATGAGTAACAAAGCTCAGTCATAAATTAAATCAGCATGTGGACAACAACAAAATTATTGTGCGGTCCTACAAACCCCCCTTTATGCCTATGGGCTTGGGGATTAGCAAAAATCATTTGAGACACGGGCCACCCGCCTCCTGCCTCCGGCGTTGGCGGATGTCTTGGGGGGGGGGGGGGGGGGGAATTTTTTGAACCCATTTTTTTGCCAAAAATTTTTGGGTTTTTTAACCCCCGTGGTCGGGGGTGAAGGTTCCAATGCCTTCTTCCAAGAGCCATAACTTCCAGATCCTTCCACCAAAAAGAGTCCCGTTTGATCCTACATCTTATCCTAACTATTATCTCGAGATTGATCCAAAGATCTCGAGATTTGGTGGGCTCTTTCTCTTGGAATCGTGGCAAAAAGTTCTGGGTTCCACCACATTTCTATAAATAGATGTCCAGTTCGCCTGTGTGACGGGGGGCTCTTCTCCGACTTGGGGCGATGCCATGCTGGATTGTCGTCTCGTTTCTTCAACCCCAGGATATTGAGGGAAGTATTGGCTTTCCATTCCACCTATTTGGGCTTCATTTCGTCATCATTTTTCCTCTCTTATTTGCCCTAACTTTTTCGATTTTGTCACAGGTTCTGGGTTTTCTGCACACCATTTTGAACCTGTGCGATGGGGTGGTCTTCGTCGGCTCGGGGCGGAGTCAGGCTTCATCATCTTCATCCTCCTTCGACTCCATCTTGAAGAGGGGAGTATCTTCTTTCATTCCCATCTCTTGGGCTCAGTTTCATACCTGCAATCTCTTACTCTCCTCTCCTACTTTTAGCAAATCATCATCGTCTCCACACTTAGTCTTTGCACAATTTTCTACACGTTTTACATTTTTTTCTATTTTACACAGCACTTTTCTCCCTATTCTCTCCACCAAATTTCGTGATTTCAAATCCCATGCATGAACAACACTCCCACCTTTTGTTTGCACCCATTTATAGGGGTTAAAAATCCTCCCCTAGTGCGTTCTCCCCCTTTCTTTCATGCTATTTTATCACTTCGGGATTTGATGCTACACTTCATATTCTAATGGGTTTTCTCTTATTTTTTGTGGCTTTGTTTTGCAGGAGACTATTGATAGAACGTGAGGCCCTTACTTTCTAACCGGCTAGGAGGTGAGGAGGTGCACCCACATCGGCTCCCCGCATTCCCTTTGAGGCGCGATCACACCTTGTAGTGGCTTACCTTCGGGCCGCATCTTCTTCCTCATTTTCCAAGGTACACGGCGCCGTCTTCATCCATTCTCCATCTCTTTGGTGCTGTAAAATCTTGATGGCGATCACGGTCAGGTTTCTCTATTCTTCATTGCCCTTTGCTTCTCATTGTCCATATTTCAGGTTCATGTGCATGTTTATATGTGCATAGTTAGTATATGGGGCGGGGAGATAGATAGAAACATTTACTGACTACACTTAAATTTTTTTTTTAAAAAAAGTAAAGACTACCCTAGACTCAACCTGCTCTGATACCAATTTGATGCAGGATGACAATGAGATTTGATGCTAAATAGGTGCGAACCTTGAACTCTATGAGACGACTCGACTAAAAAGACAACTCGACCAGCAACGACACTAACGACTCAGCACCTAACCGGGTTCCTGAAGAGGTGTACGTGCCCCAAACAGAAGAACTCGCTCACAGTCATCCCCAACGAGGGAAACGTGTCGATCGGCACGGTTGAGTAACCGACTTTGAGTCTCGGGTGGTCAACTCACTCTCGTGCTTGGAACGAGTCACGGGATGGGTCTCACATTCATCCTCATAGCGGTGACTAAATTGATCGAGCTAGGATCCTAACATGCTCACGACCAGTGGCATAAAGAGCTTATAGTAGAAAAGCAATGCAACTAAAGAGGGTTGTGAGTGTACCTCCACGCTCGGGGCGTGGGGAAGACGTCCCGGCCAAGACTGTAACTCCCAGTATAATGGTTAAATTTACTTACAGCAATGAGTTAATGGCCCACTCCACGTAGGGAGGTAATAGGCTACACAATGGCGCTAGGAGCACCGGTCCTGGGTTGACGGGCAGCAAGGTGACGGGTGTCAGGTGTTGGCAGACGGTGACTCTGATTATACGAACGGCTGGTCGACAGGACAGCAAACAGGGGCGTCCAAAGGGACGTCGACCTCCGGAAGGCTTCTGATGGCGACAGAACACCGGGAAGATGACAGGGGGTCCCTGGTGGACCCCTGGGAGGGGCCGTCACTGAATTAGCTCTGATGTATTTTCTAATGAATTTCTACGGCCGTCCCTTCTTGCTGGTTTTGTTCTGGGAAGGACTGCGTGCTCCCACGAAAACGGCCACCACAATCTAGACTGACGTCGAAACAAAGTGGAAATGTCACTATTGTGAAGCTCTCTCAGAGATCTACGAACCCAGATTTAGATAAGAATTTTCTGAGAGAGATATTTCCCGTGGGGGAATATTAACCTGGCTGGTTCACAGATCCAGAGCAGACAGGACATAAGGTGGATCTGTCTGAGAACATGGGTTGACCAGAGGGGAGACAGTGGATATGGGTGATGAAAATTTTATGGCTGAGAGAGGGGGCTGTGAGCGACTTGCTCAAATTTTATTGTGATTTTATGAAGTGCTATGGTTCATTTGATGTTTTAGGCATGCATAAATGTTATGTCTCATGGAATAGTTGGCATCATTGTGCTCATAATGCTTATAGCATTGTGACCCTATGATTTTCTTGTGATCTTGAAGGTGTCAAATCTGTGAAGTATGATTGCATTGTTATGTTAGCATTATGTTGCATTATGTCTGAAGTTGCACTTGGTTTTATGTTTGCATTGTGTGATTCTTCACGTTGATGCTTTTTATGTTTTCATCTAACATCAGGATAAAGCAAGGTTATGTCATTAATCAATGCATTCTTGCTAGACATGTCAATGCACACTTATAGAAGGTCAATGCATACAGGTCACACATTCATACATTCATATTCATGCAAGTCAATGCACAGTCAACACATAGTCAACACAAAGTCAAGTCATAGTCAACGCACATTTGTTTGAGTCAATATGTCATTAGTCTGCATTTCAACTCGGGAGCCTTTCAAGTCAATGCATGCTCAGTCAGCATGTGCTTTGGTCGATGCATATTTATCGAAGCACATATGAAGGTCGACGCATGTTGCATAGTAAGGCAGAGGCTAGTCGGTGCACATTTGTGTTCTATGCATAAAGATCGATGCACATCGTTCCTTAGTCTTACGAAGGTCGATGCACATCATGACTTAGTCTTACTAAGGTCGATGCACATCGTGACTTAGTCTTACTAAGGTCGATGCGCATTCTGCCTGAGTCATTCTAAGGTCAGTGCATAGGCAGTATATAGGTCTGAGCATATTCACATGATATTCTAAGCACATGTGTTCATTGCACTATGCAAGTCGGAGCATTAGGTCGGTGCACATATTCATTTGCAAAGCATGAAGTCTGAGCACCTTCACATAAGGATGGTGTACATACGCATCTTTATAGTATGAAGGTCTGAGCATCTTCTTCTCAAGTCAATGCACATGCACTACTTTGCTCTGAAAGGTCAGTGCATCTAAAGTTGTCTTATTAAGACAAGTCGGAGCACATGCCTTGGAGTGTTGCATCAGGTTGTGCATCTTCTCACCAGTAGCATACCAAGTCCAAGCACATGCATAAAAGGCTTAGTTACAGTCAGAGCACATGTTGCACCAGGTCTGACCATATGCATTGAAAGTCTGAGCACATGCATTCATAGTCAAAGCACATGCATACACCAGATATTGTAAGGTCTGAGCAATCTGAACATTTAAAAGAAAATTGCGCCCTCTGTGATGGACGTTAATTCTTATTGGTGTCATTTAGTCTGGATGCCAAAAACCCGACCATATTAAACTCATGAGCCCACACTTGGACCCGCACGACCAACCTGGTTGCATGTTCAAAGTGGCATGCATGTGTTCGCTTTAGGATTTTTGGGCAAGAAATGGCAGGCGGCTGCTAAGACAGAATGAAAAATGGCATATAGAAACGTTGTAAAACCTTGTCAATTAAACCTTGCCTCCGTGAGCGAGGGGGGGAATCGAGCAACGCACGGAAGGTTGCAAATCCTTCCCTTTCCGGACGTTAGAAGCCTCCAGAACCCATACGTCCCTATAAAACCATGCCCGCGTCGAGCAAGCAAATCCCATTTGCTGCTACTGCGTTCGAGCCTCTTCGTCCCGCTACGTCCTCTTCCTCCTACCGTTCTCCTTCCCGTGGACGTAAAGTCTTCTTCCCTTTCCTCCTATTGCCGTTGGAAGCACCTGCATCCCTGCGTTCTGCCGTGGCCGAACATAGGCATCCTCTTCCTCTACTTCTGCTCTTCTTCCTGCCGCATTGCTGTTGCTCCTGTCGTGGTCGAACGTGGAGGGGGAACACTTCTTCCTCCATCTTCTTCTGTCTTCATTCTGCTGAGTGCCTACATAGAAGAAGCATGTCCTTCTTCTTCCTCTTCCTCCTGCTGCCAAGCAAGCCACGAAGAGGTCGCCCTGCTTCCTGCTACTGCAACCGAGAGGGGTGTGTGGAGCTCCCTCCATCCTCATCCTGTCAAAGCGCCTGTGCAAGAAGAAGTTCATTCTTCTTCCTCTACTGCATCCTGCAAGCATCTTCTTCTTCTCCATCCTCTGTTCCTGGGCAAGGAATAGAGTACCGTTTCAACACGAAGGCCTTCATTATTCATCATCCAACCGATCCTAAAGGTAAGTTTTCTCTACCCCATGACCCAACCAGGATTAAAAACAAGTAAAACTGATAAATACATGCATGCCCATCATGTCGTTAGCCCTGTAATCATCATTCTACAGTTCTTGTTTTAAAGTGATCCGCGTCCACATATGTGACCACTTTTTGAAACAGCGTCGAACCCCACGGACGCTGTTTATTCCTGAATATTACATACTATTTCTTGATTTACATATTTTTGAGAATCAGCGCCGAACCCCACGGACGCCCAATTATGGCAAGATTTGGCAGAGACGAGTGAGTCTTGAGGCATGTGGCCCGGGAGGAGGATTACTGGGTGAGGAAGACTGAGCAGCACATGCCTTCTCTGAGTCCTCCACTCAATACTGTAGCTAGCATGGACCAGCTTTACTTAGGGCCCACACTGGTGGCTGAGGGCCCCGTTGGGGAGGGTGCCAGCAGAGTCGGAGCTGTAGAGCTGGCTCAGATTTCAGAGGTGGGAGGGATCTACACCTACGATCGTAGCGGAGGCTATGCAATGGAGTTCCCATTGGACCGCCACCTTTTTGAGTTTCTCAGGAGCTATGTCCCATCTAGCATGGAGGAGGGGGACTCCCGAGTCGCTGGAGTACGCCGCTGACTTGAGCGGGCAATTTTAGTAGGTAGGGACAGCCTGCACGGGGTCATTCTCTATGACTTCTCGATTTTTTCTGGAGACTACTGGAGGCAGTGCCAGTTCCCCAGTGTTCAGTGCCTGGGTTTCTTCAACAGGGTGAACTAGTTTGGGGTCTGAGTTGGAGTGATGGGTCCCGCTTCTTGGAACACGCACGGCCACCATTGGATAGAGACAAAGGGCACCATGGGGTTGGTGCTGGAGACGATAGGGTAGCAGTATGCTGGGGAGGGCCATGATGACCACAGCCTTCTAGATGAGATTCTGTGGTAGACTGTTGTCAGCTAGTATGACCGCTGGGCGGTGATCCCTTCGCACAGGTACTGCCAGGGAGCTACTGAGTGGCTGATGGGGATCATGCACCACTATTGGGTGCTACTAGATAGGGCCGACATCAGATATGTCGTGACTGCAGCATTGTTTGGGTACCCCTCCCATACGGGGTTGTTATAGGTGCTGGTAGAGCGATTCAACCACCTGTGGAACACGGTGGCGATGGCTGAGGGAGAGACTTCACTAAACATGTGGTCTCTATTCAGGATTTCTGGGCTGTCGATCAACGACGAGGGGTATGGGGAGGTAGTGCTGGATGACCTCCACCGCAGCTACATAGACGGGCAGGGACGATATCAAATTTTGCACAGCTATCGATATCTCCAGAAGACCTGGAGGGACTTAGCCCAGGCTTGGAGGGAGAAAGCTGCACAGACTCCCAGGGTGCCACTGAACGTGTGGGTCTGCCACTTTTACAATGGACCCTTCTATTTTTATCAAGAGTTTACGTGAGACCAAACACCATGGGAGGAGCACACCGAGGTCGAGCTTCGGTTCTGGACGTACTCATGGTACATCTACGCATTGTGGGAGGGGTGGAACCCCCATGGGTTGCTGGACGTGACGCACTTAGCAGTCTACTTGGCGTACTGGCTGGCGACCTTCATAGTCCCGCACTGGGAGGATGGCCTGCTGAAGGTCAAGTTGTTGTGGCCGGCATGCCTATTGTCAGAGGGACGGAGGCTGGCTCTAGCTCCTATGGCATTGGCCAACATGTATCAGGGGCTGGGAGTGCTGGCGGCGCATCCGGCGCCACACGAGAGGAGTCTGCTCTTGCCAACCCACTACCTTAGTGTGTGGGCCAGGCTATTGTTTCCTGGGCTGGTGACTCAGGGGACCGTGGCGAACCATGCAGCGCCCCTACTGTTCAGCTTCACCTGCCAGCCAGACGGGGATGCTGTCGCACAGCTTGAGGGGGCTAGGAGAGCCCTGTCTTACCTGCCCGACAGGGGCGAGGAGGGGCTACCTTTCAATGACGCTATGAGAGACTCTCACCTGATCCTGGTGCCATCGAGTGGTGGGGCGATCTGCGCCCTCCCTTACCAGCGGGAGCCAGACACAACATTGTATATAGAGTGGGTGATGAGCACCCGACCGACGATACTAGCACTACATCAGTCTGTGACTAGCTTCCTGGAGCCGTACTACCCACACAGGTTTGCTTGGAACTTTGGGTGCGACCAGGGGATCCTGCCAGACTAGGAATTCCCCTTAGCGAGCTGATAGTATAGGGGCCAGGATACTCACTTACTGGCAACAACGTGGTGGGACTTTTACTGCCGCCCGGAGCTGGAGCGAATGCCACTTGTACTGGCAAAAGGCCTCGGTGATCAAGAAAGTAGAGGAGGGTCATCTTTTGAGGGAGAATCTACCTCCTATTCTACTGGATGATGAGTACCTGGGGATCCGCTTCTCCCGGATTTGCCAGGTAGTGGAGCGGATAGCACACCAGTGGCCCCGGAGTAGTCGGGGTTCATTGTTCATGGGTCGAGGTAGCAACAGGGTGCTGAAGCCCCTAAGGCAAGTGTAGTCTGGGCGTACGGGTGCTGGAGCTAGGGCATTTCGACCAAGGGCGTCGAGGACTTGGTGGGCCTAATTCTTAGCCGACTGTGACTTTGGGAAGAAGGGCTCGCTGGACCAGGTGCTCCTTGAAAGGAGCTTTGCCAACACGATGACCGATCACTAGAGATGCCACATCGGCTAGGCAATAGGGTGGGCCGGGACCGTGGAGTTCGTGTCCCACATCGAGTATGCTTACACTCTAAGGGACATCAGGGAGGCAGTCGCGAGGGCTACTTGAGCAGTGGGGTTGAAGCCGGAGTAGCTGGTTCCCCTGCCATCGACCCCTTTTGCAGCCTCAGGTGAGACCTATCCTTTAGTATGTTGTCTCTGCTCTGTTATTTTTTGAGGTATGTTACTGAGACGTTATGCTTGGCTGTGTTTGTTGGCGGGCTCTGCAGTGGAGGGAGATCATTCCTCCACGGAGACATCTTTTGGGAGTGGAGATGGGGGCCTTCAGCCTAGGCAGAAGCGCCCTCGAGTGGATGCTAGAGTAGTGGGTGCTAGCGAGTCCTCTCGGGGACCTGAAGCTGCTGAACACATCGAGGCTGAGCCGGCTCTGAGTAAGCACCATACTTGCCTACTTGGTTCCTTGCTGGTTTAGCCATGATGATTGACTAACCCTAAATTACGGAATTTGTGTCTGGTAGCTCCACTGGGGACCGGAGTGGAGGTGGCTTTCGCGCCCCCCTGAGAGGTCGACCCATTGCCCGACGACGGGGTTGAGTGCGAGATAGATGTGGAGGGGTGCCTTTGTGTGATGGATGAAGTCACCCACAACATTGAGACGTTCCCCGATTTCGAGTCATGGGAGACCTCAAGGGATGCCCGACCAAGTAAGAGCTTTCAGAACCGGGCATGTTTTGGTTATGGCTTTGCTTGCTCTTGGAGACTGACATAGCCATTTGTTTCATACAGGGATGATGGGGGCACTAGGGGCGACGGCCTCTTCTGCTGCGCAGGGTGGAGTGGCCCTACAGGCTAGAGAGGAAGAGTTGGCTATGACCTGAGCTGACTCGGGTGAGTGTTGAATTATTGTGGAGGGAAATGCCCTCTCTTGATAAGTCTATATGGACGCCTAGAGACCAATTCCTACAGATGGAGTGTCTGTAGATGATCCAGAAAGGGGGGTACCAACACACAAACACTGCCCTAGAATACAAACCTAAGACAGACCAACACACGAACAGACGCAGAACAGGACAATGACCATCACGGCCAACAAGACTGTAACACACCCCTATAGGCGCGTTACACGCTCTGACGCTCCAAGGTAGGGGCGTCAGGGCGAATAGGCCTAAAGCTAAAACTCGGACCACGTAACGCACCAAGCCAGGTGCGCTACACCATCTAACGCACCAAGAGAGGGGCGTCAGGGCCAATGGGCCTAAAAGCTACACGAACCATGTAACGCACCAGGCTAGGGGTGTTATACAACGTGACGCACAAGGAGAGGTCCGTCAGGGATAACCGATTGACCCGATCTTCGAGACAGATATGGTCGTCGAGGGACTGACAGCCATAGTCGTCAAAAACTACCAGAACGTAACGCACCACCATAGGGGCGTTACAGCCATGTGATGGTCCTATGCTGGTCCGTCACACCCAGAATGTAACGCACCAAGCCAGGTGCGTTACAGCCATGTGATGGTCCTATGCTGGTCCGTCACACCAAGCCAACCTCGAAGAACGTGAAATGACCAACAGACGTAACGGTCTATCGCAGGACCATTACACGTGTGACAGTCTCTGGTACGATCATTACACAAAATTGGTGAGCAAAATAGGGGAACGACCGAATCGGCCCGTTCCACGCCCCATTAACACCGAAGCATAGGGGAAACAAAGCCACACGATGATACAACACTCCTGGGGTCGAAAAATGGCGCATACATGCATTAAAATGCGAGATTGGGGCGATTCCGACGAATCGACCCTAAATGAGTCACTGGGGTTCCTGGACTCCTACCGGCCCCAAATGACAACCGATCGACATGAAACTTACGGGAATGGGATCCTGACATCCCAGTGGTCAATTTGACAGTAATTAGGCTAAGAATGGTTGCCATTTTTTGGCGAACCCTACAAACCCCAAAAACTACAATTTTTACTAAACCCGCCCGATCTCCCCCGATCGAGCACCAAACCACGCACAGGAGTAGGGAAAACATGTAGAACGAAGTGGCGATCCGTCTCCCTACCTCCACCGAAGAAATCGAGCACCGAGGCGACTAAACTGCACAAAAAATCACAACGCGAATTGAACCGTCGACTTTGAATCCACCGTTCAGGATCGCGCCAGAACTGCACCGATCCTCGCTCCCTCAGTAGATGTTTGATAAGGATAGTGTTAGATCCAGGTTATAGAACCTGCTCGGTCTCTGCAGTTCTTCCTAAGTACTTGGCGGCTGTCTAGCTGCTACTTGATCATATTCCGCATTAGACTCTGCTAGTGTCAAAAATTTTATCGGGTAACAGATCCATTCAATCCCCCCTTTCTGGATCTCCTACAGACACTCCATCTGTAGGACTTAGTCTCTAGGCGTCCATACGGTTTTCATCAGATTTGACTTCCCCTCATCCCCGTTGACAGAGGAGTAGCTTGCGTGCTTCACTCTCACGTTGCCACGTCAGCCGTCCCACTGCGCGCTAAGAATCCGTAGGGGAGTGGCGTGAGATTTTCCTTGCCGAACACATTGCTGGCGAAAGCCAGGGCGTGCCATGGAAGGCGCACAAGGGTGTGCCGCTGAAGAAGACGCACGGGCGTGCCATTGAAGCCTCGCTGGGTGTATCGTTGAAGGGGAGCGAGGGCGTGCCACTGAAGGCCTTGCAGGGGATATCGCTGAAGGGCCATAAGGGCGTGCCGTGGAAGTAGATTTGGGCCCATTTGGTGCCTGATTGACGATCCACTTAGTTCTCTTCGGGACCCACGAGTTGTGAGCCCCCCTAGGGGTTGGTTCCTCTTTGCTGCCGTGACTCCGGGAGTGGCTTCACGGTAGTATACTGTTCATTCAGAGGGTCCGGACGGGACGTGTTCTCCGCAGTCTCTTCAGTTGAAGTTATCTACTGACGCCGGATTGTTCGGGACACACGGACGTGCAATTTTACACGTCCACAAATGCCCCCCGCCCATGGGTAGCGCAGGCGAGAGATGAGCCGGGCAGTGCCCGTAGGTGCATTGGAATTTTAGGGTTGGGCTTGAAGTCTCGACGTCCGGGGAAGACGACGGTCTTGGCCCAACGTATGCCATCATTATCTATAAGAATAGATTGTATATATATCTATAGATATATGTACCATTATATATATTTTCTCTCCCCCTTTTTTTCTTCTCTCTCTTTTTCTCTTCTTCTCTTTTTTCTCTTTTCTTGTTTTCCTTCCTCTTTTTTTCTTCTTATTTTTTTTTCTTCTCTCCTCCTTTTTTATTTTTATATTTTTTTCTTTTTCTTTTTCTCTTCTCTCTTCTCCTTTTATTTCTTTTTTTTGCTTCCCCCCTTTTTCTTTTTGTTTCTTTT
>JANBPO010006691.1:61646-197051 GCA_024336825.1 Amorphophallus titanum | reverse complement strand
ACGTTAGCGTAGGATCCACCCACGAATCCTGCCAACGTCCACCTCATCTATCATTTCATCACGTTCTATCCCATTCCGTCGTATCTCTACCTCAGTCATCTCGTCACGGTCGGCCGCCTCGCGTCGAGAAGAACAGAGGGAAGAGAGAGACGAGGGAGAAAGTAGAACGGGAGAAATGACAAGGACAGGAGAGGAGAAAACCATAATCACACAAATAGCATTACCATAGTGAACAGTTAACAGATAACTAAATCACATAAACCTAAATAACTGAGACAAATGAAACATAAATTACTGATCGAAAATAACAACGCACCTTCAAAAGATAGGACGCCACTACTCAGCATGAGGAAGCTGAGGCGCGGGTGAGCCTCGCTGAGGTTGTGGCGGCACAGGTTGGAATTGGAGCTACTGTGGCTGGGCCGATGAAAAGAACTGCACCGATATCAATCTGTACAGGCAGTCTCGAACAATGTGACCCGGCTGATCACAGCGAAAACAAACCACCGACAAGGAACATGATACACCCAGATGGCTACCACCACACCTCCAACACAATCTTGACCGATGAACAGCGGGTCCCTTAGGCTTCTGAGAAGATGAAACAGACATTGGAACAGCACCGGCAGAAGACTTTCGGGCAAGCCGCTCCTTACGCCTCTTATTCTTAAACCTCCTGAACTTCTTGCCTTTAGACTTGGAAGAAGAAGCACCATCGGTAGCAGGAACGATGGAAGGAGCTCCGGGGACGCTCGATAGATAGACCTGCTGCAACCACCCAATCGGCTGAGGGACTAGGTGATGCTGCACACCTGGCTGAGTGGACTCAACCTGGGCGCACACTTGAGATATCACCTTCCCTACTCCAGACGGTAGATGAGGCAGCAAGGCTTCATTCTGTGCTCCACTCTGATCACCTGGCACGCCTTCCTCAGCTTGGGCGGGAGCCGCTAGAACTTGACTCGACACATGCGAATAAACCATCACCACCACCACCGGAGGAGAAGTACCACTTCCCTCTCTGGAAACACGCGTCTTCCGATGACGGGCCATCGAAACCTAAAAAGCACATACCAGTGGAAATCATATCAACAAACACGGAAAACATCCTAAGCCAGTAGTAGATGACTCAAGTGGACTTGCTCTGGACTAACGCTATGCAATGTCAATTCCTTATACAAGTCCTCAATGCGCAGCTAAGCCAGCAAGTCTGTGCAGATCCCTTAGCAGCCAAGATGCTTATGAGCGGGCTACGATGGTTGGTGTCGAGCTCATATTCCGTGGTCAGTGGGTCACGGAGCTAGAGGAGACGTTGTGTCAGCGAGAGGCGCTGCCTACTGATGTGGTAGAGCTGAGGGTTACCCTCGACATGGAGAGGAGGGAGCGTGCTCGAGAGCGTGAGGGGCAGCGAGTCGAGCAACAGGCGCGGGAGCAGGAGCATCGAGCTGAGCGGCTAGCGCGAGAGCGAGAGCTGGTAGAGGCAAGGATGCAGATAGCCACCCTCCAGGAGTGGCTTCGACTCATGGAGGAGCGTCTACAGGGAGGCAGGGAGAGGGCTCGGGCGGCAAGACTCTCCTTTACCGGCACGTCATACATGGCAGGCTCCTCTTCTCGACAGAGGATAGAGGTCGGGCAGGCTGCGAGGTCGATAGCCTCACAGGGGCTGATGGGGCCTCCACAGGTTCCTCCCAGGGGCAGGGATGAGGGTCCAACAGAGAGTGGCGGTGAGAGTTAGAGTGAGATACCTGTACACCACTCCTGCTTTTATCTACAAATATTTATCACAGATATATATGGATGCATTTCGATGTTACCAGTCGCTTCCCTTGTGTTTGTCCCTTGTGTGCTTCTTTTGTTCCAGTTTCTGCCCTTTTGCACATAAACAAACAGATTAATTCATCTGTCCGACTTGACCCCTTGCTCGATAAACAAGGGGTTTGTCCTTCTTTGACTTTGATATGGGGTCAAGGGGCCAAGCCTTTAATCAATTAAGGTAAAATAATAATGATAAAAGATGAAGGGGGAAATGCAACATGCAAACAAGCAAATGAACATTGATAGTAAAAGATGAGCAAGCATTATGCAATCAAACGAATGACATTTTTTATTTTTCTCTCTTTTTCTTTTTTGATGTTTTTCTTGATTTTGCTCTCTTTTTATTATTTTGTTGTCTTTTTTCTCTCTTTCTCTCTTTTTTTATTTTTTTATTTTGCAGTAGTGCTGGGCGTATGCTGTGTAGTACGCGCTGTCGCTCACCGCACGGGCAGTCACCAACCGCCCGTGTGCCGCCCAGTCAGCTAGCTGGTTGGCGGCCCGTACCGTCCAGTCCGTCACCGCAGCCGCTCCCCGTGGGTGTCGTCCCACACGCTCCCCTGGCCTCTCTGGCAATCATCAACAGCAAATAACCAATATGTAATGATGCAAAGAATGGTGGGGGACGGGAACACTGTAGCAGTAAAAACGGTCTCTATGAGACCGATCAGGAGGTGAGACAGTCGACAAAGGACCGCTCAACAGTAGGGAGCAGGACAACAAGAAAGACAACAATTATAACAAAAGCAAGATGAACGTACCTGGAAGGAAAACGGTCTCTCGATAGACCGTTAAGATAAAAACGGTCCTGAAACAACCGTGTAATAGACAGTATGCCAATAAGAGAGGATATGAAGGTATACCTGGATACGCTGGATGTAGAACGGTCTAACGTATACCGCTTACTATAGTAGACGGTTCACAGTGGACCGCCCTACTATTGATCACAGCAACCCGGGACAACCTGAAAAACTTCAACCAGAAATGGCACTAACAACGCAAAAGGGTGGCCAGTAAACCTTCAGCACGACTGGCACTAGTTGTCCTACAGTGATCGCCAGAAAATTCTGTTGGTATTTATAATCCTCTCCCTTCCTTTTCTATCTCTTCCCTTCCCTCTTGCTTATGTTATTAAAACTGTAAATATGGAAGGCAGCAAATAAACAAGATTCAGAGAGAAGAACTGACTATGATCGCCACCCAGGCGCCGGGATGTGAAAAGACACACCCAGACCTGAGAAAAGAGAGGGAGACACTCGTCGAATAAGCACAGGAAATGGGACGGTTAGAGGAAGACCGCTCTACTATTAAACGGTCTATCGAGGGGCCGTTCCACCGTGCTAAAGCGAATGCGGGAGGAAAGGCTATGGGCTTCTAAACGGTCTCGGATAAGCCGCCTATCTCCACTAAGCGGTCTGTAGAGAACCGCCCCACAGATCAAACGGACAGATTTCAACCGCCCCGTTCCACCACCTTTCAAGCCGGAGTTCTCAACCTCCACCCTTTCCGGCCAGCCAGAAAGGATGGGCCTCGCGCGGAAGAGTCTGCTGACCTGCAAGAGAATGTGAAAACACAAAGAAACAACCCAGATTAGACCCTATAAGTGCAACGAGTGTAAGGAGATAACATGAACAACCTAAATAATATGGGCGGGGGATACCTGGGGAGTTCTAAACCCCTGGAGGGTATCAAAATAGGGGAATGATAACAATGAAATGCAGCGATGAGAAAGTGGATGTGAACGGAAGAAGAGAAGGGAACCAAGAAGCCACAAGGGAAATACTGAAAGCAGTGAAAGGAAAATAAATACTATCCGAGGAAGTCACCACCCTAACTGCAAACGTGGTGATAGCTGAAGAGGAAGAGGTGTTGCTGAACATCTCATCCGAAGGTGATGCAGGGGAGATAGTGGAAGCCATCCCTCGCACGGCAGTCGTGGACCCATCAGTATTGATGCCGCTCCAGAAATATCAGCAGGAGATAGAACTTCTGAAGAAGCAGCTAATGGAGAAGACAGAGCAAGCCTCGGCCTCCAAGCAGCCCGAGATGCAAGCCGAGTCGTCACGGGGAGGAATTAACCCGTGCGACTTCCCACCACTGTACACCCTGCCCCAGCCGACAGAGCCCAGCCTGGCGACCACCCAACAGCGCCCACCTCAGCCGCTGATCTAGCCAATTCTGCCACAAGTGCACCAGCCACCTCCATTGGTGCGTCCTCCTTTGCAGGCGACCACTTTGGTCACCCCTTACCTGCAGCCGGCACACTTCTACCTAGAGCCAGTCGATCCCACCACTGTCAACAAGATGATGGTGGAAAGGATGATTGAGCTGAAGCTTGCTGAGCGAAGTGAAGGTGACTATGTCGCATTTGATGCCCATAGGGTGCCATATCCGCCCCATCATGCAGCAAAGAGGCTCCCTCCAGGGGTCAGCAAGCCACCTAAGTTCGATATGTTCAACAGGAAGGGATCCCCGAAGGAACACGTCGCATATTACATGACTGTCATGGGCGACCTAGCCATAGATGAATCATACCTACTGAAGTTTTTTGGGTCCTCATTGATGAGGCTCGTATTTGAATGGTATTCTAGCCTCTCGACCGGGTCGATCAGCGACTGGCCGGATATGCAGAAGAAGTTTAGAGAAAGATTTCATGTCACCGAGAGGGAGGTCACAGTGGATAAGCTCTACTCAATAAAGCAAAGGGCGGATGAAATAGCCCTCTAATACATCAAGAGGTGGAGGAACCTCAGAATGAGGTGCGAGCGGCCCCCACATCAGGAGAATGCTATACAAATCTGCTAGCAAAACCTCAGGAGGGAGGTATTAGAAAAGATGATTGGTATGGAAATATGGTCGTTCAACCGTCTGAATAATGTAGTGGCCAAAGTGGAAGCCTTCCTGACAAGACCTGCCCCTACATCAACCGCTGCGACCGCACAGAAAGCAAAGGCAATAGAGCGGCGCCAAGCACCCAAAGAAGCAAACACCCTTGATATCAGGGCGTTTGAATAGCAGAGAGATAAGGGCAAGGAGGCAGTTGCACCACAGCCCACCAAGGCAGAAGAGAAGGAGGGTCCCTCACTAAGGGACCAAATGAAGAAGGCCTATTCTTTCCCGAAGGAGAAGACCAATGTTCTATTTGACTGGGTTACCCAGTATAATAAGGTCACCCTACCTGAGCCAAAAAGGCTGGAGGACCTGAAGAGAAAGGGCAGCCCAAGATTCTGCCCTTATCATCAGATGTTGGGGCACCTGATCAAGGACTACTATGTATTCAAAGATATCATCGAAGGTATGGTGAAAAAGGAAGAAATAGAGTTGGGAGAGTACAGGGTTGACCCTCCGCAGCCTCATGAAGTGCCTCTAAGGAGAGCTGCAGCCAATATGATTTCTTTATATCAGGCATTGCCCAAAGAAGTTACAGAAGCCAGCACTCAGCATACTTACGAAGCCTGCTTTCGGACACTAATAAAAGAACAACAGGGATGGCAGCAAGTCCTTGCAAAGATCAAGAAGAAAATCGCACCTTGCCCAAAGGCTGGGGTACATGTTCATGGCATCACACCATGACCCGTTCCTCCGGTGACAGCACCTGTGTGGATCAGCCCACCTGCAGTCATAAGAATACACACATACAACTACAGAAGATAGACTCCACTGCCAGTGGCTAAAGAAACTAGTCTCGAAGCCCGACGGCTGCAAGACTACATAAATGGGCTAGATGAATATGAACAGCCTAAATTGAAGCCTTTGCTGATATGGGATCATGTCCCAAGGCAAGAACTAGAGTAGCTCTCACTCGAGCAAGGAGAAGCTGACAAAGCGCCAGAAAAGGATGACAGCTTGTTCTGGGGGCAGGCGCCAGCTAGAGACAATAAGAAGAAGCAAAAGAAGAAAAGAAGAGCCTACAAGGCCAAGAGGGAGACAATGCTCTCCTAGAATACCCTTTCCTCCCTCTTCAATCTGTCCAATGAGGAAGACGAAGAGGAAATCTGCTTTACACCCGCTGCCTGGTCAAGCCAGGCTGAAGCTGCGATCGCTACCTATGCAACCCGATCAGGCTGAAAATGGGGGCGCTAGCTGCCCGCCAACCACAACATCATCTTCAGGGGAGAGCAGCCCTATAAGATACCCCCTCTAGAAGTCAAGCGAGTCCAAATCCTTCCTCCTTCAGGATTATACACTCAGAGTGGGGGTAGCACCACCATCCCTTCTTTTCTCAAATTTTTGAAGATGATGAAGGGCAAGCAACCATGCCAAGATGCCAGCCCTGCAACCTGAGGCACTCTCCTGCAGCTCCAGCAACCTTCTGGTGCTCCGGATGAAGACAAGACCCGCCCGATGGCAGGCGACAAGGGACAGCAAGAGGATGACACCCAGCAGAAAGGTGCAGACACGGAGTCCGATGAAGTAGGTCCATCAGAGGCCATAGTTCAAGGCTCTTCCAAGCCCAAGAGGGCAGAAGAAATGAAGTTATCTAATGTCCGAGCTGGAAGCAGAATAATAAAGCTACTTAAGAAGCTTCTGACAAGGTTCACTATCTGGGAGATCCTCTCCCTGAGTGAAGAGACCCGATAGGCGATCATCACTGCTCTACAGATGCCTGCCTAATATGAGACTTGTTTGGCTGAAACACTGTTGGAGGCCAATGTGACCTTCACTCAGGAAGACATGTTACTCCCTACCATCAGCCACAATAGACCGCTGTACATGAAGGGGTAGTTGAATGGTCGGGAGCTGAACAGAATTTTGGTATATCTCGGAGCAGCCGTCAACATCCTATCGTACAGAATATACCAGAGGTACTATTTCAATGTGCTCCTCGAGAAAGTCAGAGACATGCATATCACCGGCTTTAATCAAAAGTTTGAAGTGCCACTAGGAGTGGCAGAATTCACACTGACCATGGCAAATTTTAATATGAGGGTGCAGTTTCATGTTATCAACTCCAGCACCTCGTACAAAGCACTACTTGGCCACCCTTGGCTACGTGAAAATATGGTGGTACCCTCCACGCTACACCAATATTTCAAATACAACCAAGAGGGGAAGGAGGAGAGAATATTTGCTAACCTTCACCCATTTGAAGTGTTCAAGTGTCATCTACTTGATGCTTCTTTGTATGGGGAGCCGTCACAAAAGACCTCCAAAGCCAAGACCCCTGCCAGGGCATCAAAAAGTACATCCGGCGGGCAACAGCAACACAACAGGGATAACTGGGGGCAGAGAGACTGGTTCCAGCGAGGCGGGGGATTCGCTCCCTGACTAGATTACATGACTTATATGTCATAAAAGACATTTATGTGGGGGCATGAGAGCCCGATTACATGTGCTTGCAAGTCATGGGATAATTTCGTCATTTGTGACGGTCCCTGGGTCATTGCGTTATTGTGTTGGTAATTCCGTATCTATACATAGTGTGCATCAGAGGATCTGTGACTCAGCAGGATGCCGCCCGAGGGGCGTCACAATGTCTTCCCGTCATGAGACAATGTCGAGGTCGGGGCAGTAGGAGTGTCATAGGAACCATTGTACGGGAGTAGTTGGGCATCACCAAGGCCGAGGTGACTAAATGACGTAGGCACCACTTGTCATTGGAGCGGCTGGGCGTTGTTGAGACTGAAGCGATTGGATGGCGTGAGTATCGCCATGGCTGAAGTGACCAAAAGCCATTGAGCTCAGGATTGCCGGGTGCCATAGGCCCCAGTGGGACTGGAGTTGTTGAGTGATTGGGTGCCAGGGGCCCTGATGTGATTGGAGTAGCTGGAAGTCAGGTGCGGGGGCACCGCTGTGACTGAGGTAGCTGAGTAGTCGGGCACAACGGGCCCCGATGTGGCTGGCAGTTGGTGCCAGAGGCACCATTGCGACTGAGGTTGTTGAGTGGTCAGGCGTCGCGGGCCCCGATGTGACTGGAGCAACTGGTAATCAGGTGCCGAGGGCACTGTTGTGACTAAGCTGTTGAGTGATTAGGTGTCGGGGGCCCCGATGTGACCGGAGTGGTAGGCAGTCGGGTGCTGGGGGCACCGTTGTGGCTGAGCTGTTGAGTGATCGGGCGCCGGGGGCCCTGATGTGACGGGAGTGGCTGGCAATTGGGTGCCGAGGGCACCATTGTGACTGAGCTATTGAGTGATCGGGTGTCGGGAGCCCCGATGTGACTGGAGTGACTGGCAGTCGGGTGCCGGGGGCACCGTTGTGGTTGAGCTATTGAGTGATCGGGTGCCAGGGGCCCCGTTGTGACCGGAGTGGCTGGCAATCGGGTGCCTGGGGCACCATTGTGACTCAAGTAGATGGGCACCGCTGGACCTTGATGGTCGTGCTCGGGGCCCGTTGATAGAGGCAGGGGTGTAGCTGTAGCAACCCTGAATTTTTGAAACTTAAAATTGTGCATTAGACATTGGTTAGGGATGTTTATTTTCTCTTCCTTTATAGTGGTTATAGTGTATGTGGAATTGCCTCTGTCCCTCAGGATCCTCTCCTAGGGGCCACCCTCACTTTGTTTCCTACCTCAATCCCTTGTTTGACTCCACCAAAGTCACGTCTTCTTTCGATCACTCCTATGCCCATAAGGACTCTCTTCCTCAGGGACTTCTGGCTCACCCATCTAGGGTCGTTTCCTTCCCAGGGAGGGAGGGGTTTGTTCCCCCTCTCCTGTCTACCACTGCTGAGGGCGCCCAGTCCTCCCTTCCTTATTCCTCCAACTCGACTAGTCATATCTTACATATGATGGCCCAACTGGATCCTACCCAGCTTCACCTGATTAAACAAGCTCTAGGGGCAGAGGCCCCACCTTCAGTACCTCTTTCTGGCATGCCTGCTGCCGCCACCTCTGCTTCCCCTTCTATTGGGTTAGGGCCCACTCTGCCCGCCATTGATCTCACCCCTATCCATCCTCAGGCCCTCCGATTCCCCAATCTAGAGTTGGGCCTGGCTTCTACATCAGCCCATCAGTAGCTTGATAAGGGGAAGGCCCAGATTACTTCATTCGTCTATTCAGATCTTCCTGTCACCATTTCTCTAGCGCCGCAGGCCCTCGTGGCCCCGACAGATTTTGCCCGTTTACAGCCAGGGGTAGCCCAGCTTGCTTACTCCGATATGGGCCAATCCCTGGCCCATTGTTCATCCTATGGGCTTCCCCCTCCATCAATTTATCCATCTACTTCTCACCCGTCGCCGCCTTATACAGTTTCTGCACCTCCAACATGGGAACAGGAAAGTCTTGATAAGTGGGCTGCCCTGCAGCAATAGATCAACCTCCTCCATAAGAGGGTCGGCCCATAGTCTCCCGCTGATGTCCCTGTTCCTAACTTCAGGGACATTCATTTTCCACCTCAGTCTGAGCTCCCCGTTTATTGGAAGTATGACGGGAATGGCAACCCATTCATTCATATCAAGGAGTTCCTTTATGAGTTAGCACAGTTTCAGCATGATGATCGCCGGATGGTGTATCCCTGGATGGAGTAGCCTTAGAATGTGATGTAACACAACCTCGGACCTACACACGCAAGCACAATAGCGAACCGAATGGGCCGAAGTCGGCGGCCAACTCACACGGCGCTCACCCAAACTCGGGGGTGTGCCTCGGGATCTCTGCCTCCCCACAGTAGCTGACCGAGTCAACTGAGGAAACTGCTCCTGCTGTTGGTACTGCTGCAGTCGTGATGGCATCTGCTGGGGCTGAAACTGCTGCTGTTGCTGAAACCCGGGTGGCTGACTCGGTCTCTGCAGGCAATCACGTGCCATGTGCCATTGCTGGTCACACCTGAAGTAAACCACGGGTGCCGAGCACTGCCTGCTTGGATGAGAACCACCGCACCTGGGACACCCGCCCCGAGCACCACTCACCGAACCCTGATGCTGAAGAGCCATGGGCTACTGGACACTGCCCATCGACTCCGGCTATAGCTCCTTGCGACCCTGACGCCTCCTGCCAAAACCAGCTTCCTTGAGCAGCTTCTTGAGCTTCGAGCTAAAGGATGACGACTCTGACACGGAAGCCACAGACTGCACTGCCACGGAACCACCTGCCGAGAGCTGGACAATACTCTACTGCTGAACCTCCATCGGCTGGCTGGAACCTGCCTACCCCTGACCAGCACCGCTCTGCCCTCGAACCTTCTGCAAGTCTCTCTCCAGCGTCGCTACAGCCTTGCAAGCTACATCCAGGGTGGTCGAACCTGACGCAAGAAGATGATGCCTCAACTCCACCCTCAGACCACCAACAAACTGCTCAGTCTTCACCTCCTCATCCGCCATGATGTGAGAAGCATAACGGCCCAACTCAATAAACCTAGAACGGTACTACATCACTGACATGTCACCCTAGGTCAGCTCCAGAAACTTATGCAACCTCTGCGACCTGACAAAAGACGGACAGAAGGATCACTCGAAAGCCGTGACGAACTCCTGCCACACAATCTGTCGAAGAGGACGAGATTGGAACACTGCACCCCACTCTGACGTCCACCAAGTTCGGGCCGCTCCCTGAAGCTGATGCGTAGCCAACGCCACTTGCTCCTCCTCAGCACACTCCATCGCACTGAAGATCCTCTGCAAATCATCTAGCCACTCTCTGGCCACCTTAGGATCTGGCTGCCCGCTAAAAGGAGGCGGTTGGAACTGCAGGAACTCCTTTAGCATGCGACCACGATCGCCTCGAGCCTGGCCCTCGCCAGCATCACCTCCCTGCTGCTGGCCTCCCGACTGCCGCTGAAGCACATATTCAAACATGCCTTGGAAGAAATCGTCCATCCCTGGAGCTCGCGCACCTCGACCATCCGTGAAGTCTAGGGCTACGTCTAGTGGTTCCATCACATGAAAAGTCCAAGCACTCCATTGGGATACTAAGAGCGAGCCAACAACTACAATAACTAGCAAGGATATAATATAGAAGTAGCAAAGCATGCATTTCTAACTTTGCAAACTAGCAGAGTGTAACGGACTGGGTTGGGGGCGTTATGTGACTATAACGTGCCTCCCCAGGGCCGTTATGCTCACCCGCACACAGGAAAAACCCAAACCTACAGACTATAACGCACTACCTCAGGGGCGTCATGCAATGTATGACTCGCCTTGGCCCGCGCGTTATATTCTCCAGAGAACCTATTGAAACTACACAGAACATAACGCACTAGGGCGGATGCGCCATGTGACTATAACGCACCAAGAGTGGTCCATTAAAGACACCCGAATGTCAAAAACTCAGAAAACTCCACAGGAAATCACTTCATATAACGCACCAAGAGAGGGGCGTCATATAATGCACAGTGGAATGGGACTAGTCCGTCATGCCACACAACCTACAGACCTACCGAAAACCTCAATCACATAACAGGCCAGGAGCAATCCGCCATGCAATGCATAATGCACCCCCTGGGGTCCGTTATGCTGACTGGAAAACGTGAGGGACGAGTTCAGACTGAACTCCCCTCCGATCAAGCCGGATCGGCATGA
The DNA here is from genome assembly GCA_024336825.1 of Amorphophallus titanum. Classification (NCBI taxonomy): domain Eukaryota; kingdom Viridiplantae; phylum Streptophyta; class Magnoliopsida; order Alismatales; family Araceae; genus Amorphophallus; species Amorphophallus titanum. Next base: position 185,786 of record JANBPO010006691.1, on the reverse strand, counting down.
AACAAAAAGAAAGGGGTAGAAGAAGATGAATAACATGATTTCTACAACTACGCCACACCTCAAAATGTAAATATACCACCCCTAAATAATTTCTAAAGTATTAAAACCCTAAAAACTCCTAAAATAAGACTTGCACGGAAAATGATGTAAACGCCTATGGATGGGCATGCATGTGGTACCAAAATGTTCCTAACGAAGTAAGGAGTCCATCCCCCTACCTCGATCGTGATGAAGACCTCGAAAAGTGTGCGAACGGACGACGGGACACCGAGACTCCTCACGACCCGACCCATTCCCACGTTTGACGATCCGCGAAAAGAATGGCACTAGCGCAGTCCTCGCGTCGAGCCGGTTCCAACGGTACCTCTTGCGCCTCGATCCGAGGTCGACACAGCCCAGAACAGACGAAAGAGCGAACGTAGGAGAGAGAGTGTGAGGGGGAGAAAATCGAGAGAGAGAGAGAGAGAGATTGATAGAGTGGAGAGAGAGAGAAACGCACGCGTGAGTTCTATAAGACCTATATCCATGCACATGCTCCGATATTTAATAGATTTGTCTTGTACTTGAGAACACCTACCTTGTTTAGAGGTGATTTGGACTGACAAACAAAGACGAGATTGAATGATCAACACAAGATAACTACAGAAAATGATACTCTATTTGCAACAGAGCAACTGGTCGTAAAGTAATAGTAGTGACTTCAACCCTTCTAAGGAAGATGATGCTCTTCCCTTACAGTAGCAGAATGACAAATGCAGAAGCAGAGTAGGCTTCTTAACGCTCAACTTGCAGGAGGAAGAATTTCAAAAAGACTTCTTCAGTGGAGTAGAAGCAATAGACTTCTGCAACGATAGGAAGAAGTAGAGATGCTCCCTTACACAATAGATGATATCTTCATCTTCAACGGAGGTAGAAGGGGAAGAAATAGGAAGCCCTTCCTCCACGTATAGACGAAGAAGAAGGTGCAGTAGCAGCAACAAATAGAAGAAGAAGCAATACTCCTCCTTTACGACAACTCTGTCTGCAACGAAACAAAGGATCCGCAACCACAGATGCAGAGGAGAAAGGAGGAAGATGCTTTATAGCAGCTTCACGGACAGAGGAAGAACAACAAGATGAAGAACTGTCTCCGTGCAGTAGGAGAAAGAAGGCTAACAGCAGAGAAAAAGATGGCAGAGAGGCTTGGTCGAAGGAGGCAAGTATTTATAGTGAAGGAATCCTACTGGAGGCTTGGAGTGTGATTGGGGCTTAAATTCCTACGTAACAATCCTATTAGAATTAATCCTTCCCACGTATGATTCCTTCCCAGATCAACACTTACCCGGATAGCATCCGGCTTCCCTATTCGAACAAAACTCTGTAGTCGTAGTTACTAGTTTCCAATCTACAGGGAATTTGTGCCCAGAGGAAGGGCGCCCTTCAAGAATTGGCGCCTCTCTAAGGGGGCATTACTTCATTAGGTAGCACCCTAGAGAAGCGGCATATCTCCATCTTCTTGTATTTTAATGGGCAGCAATGTTTATCACCCAAGAGAACTCGCGCCCTTACAAAGGGTCTTCTTTTCTTTAAGTAGCACCCAATCAGGGGGCACCCTTCACCTTACTCCTGGCAACTGACCCTGCTTCCTAGTGTATGAAATGGCGCCCACTCATGGGGGCCATATTTCTTTAAATGGCGCCCTAATGGGAGGCACCCTGTTTTGGTCGCAGGTACTCCGGGATCAGGCTGAAGTTACTGACCGTGCTTGTGTTGTTTGTTTGGCATGGGAGGACACGGGTGCCACCTTGGAAATGATCTAGGAATTGGTTAGCGCCGGCCCTTCAGTGGCCCTCCCATCCTTCGAGAGTGAGTCTAGCCAAGCTATCCCCGTGCCCCCGCCCGTTGTTGGGGACACGTTGGGTGGACTACCACAGCTGCTGGTGAGTCTGCCTCTCCTGCCTTTGCCTACCGTGGTATCAACTTGCACCGTGGGGCCGGTAGAGTCCACTAGTGTGGGACCCTCAGGTATACAACTGAGTGCTTAGTCATCCTATGGTAGGGCTCTTTGATTTACACGTTGATGCTGAGCTTTCATTGGTGTCGATCATAGGTACTTCTTCTCCTCTGGAGGAGGGTGAGCTCCCCCACGACATGACCGGGGTAGCAGCTGATGAGCCCGCTACTGAGGCTTTAGCTGGGGGCGACGAGGAAATCATCAACATTGAGAGGGTTTCCGAAGGGGGTACCCCTGTTGGTGAGTCTCTTATTTGAAGCTCTCTCACGGAAGGTTGCCTTTATATGGAGTCGAACTGTCTAATGACCCAATATTGATCTGCAGGTGCCCCAAACTCACTCGTGTCTAGAAGCTTGTCGGAAACTTCATCTGACTCTTTGGGTAGTGGCGACACGGCGATGGAGAAGGATGAGAGCTCGGGCTCTTCCTCTTCTGAGGCCTCTTCTACCGGGGATGCCGAGATGGAGGTGGCTTTGGAAGGTATATGGGGTTCCTTCCCTCCTCCCCATGGGCTTCAGTTGCAAGTTTACGACCGGGTATTGATGACATGGTGTTATGAATAGGGCTAGAGTCTAAAGGGGAGTGTGTGTTGGCTCTTATCGAGAGCAGTCCGGAGGAGCCTTCTACCTCATCGATGGCTACTGAGGACGACTGGATTGCGGAGGAGCCTTTGCCCTCTCGGACCCCAGCGGGTGAGATTGCCGATGTGGAGGAGCGGTTGCCCTCACCGACCCCTGCCGAGGAGACTACAGGCATGGCGGGACCCACACCAGGTAAGGACCGAGACTTTTATCAGGTTTTCCACCTTGTCTTGTCAAAGGAACTTTGGATGTTGTTTATTTCCCTCTCATACTTGGTGGGATTGTGCAGGCCCTGCTGGTGTGTTGGCTGAGATGGGTTTCCTCTTTCCAGTTGGATCACCACACCTCTACCCCATCAGTACCACAAGTCTCTATGGGCCCATCAGATTTCTGGCACCCTCAGCAAGGGGCAGCCCAGGTCCACCCCAATTTGGGTCATCCCTCGGCCCAATATCCTTCTTATGGGCTTCTTACTCAGGCTGCTTATCCTTCGGCACCGTCTTACGGGCCACCTCCTTCGGCTGCTTTGCCTTCCGCTCCCTAGATCCAAGCTTCTCCTTTTACTACCCCTGCTCCATCTAGGGAGCAGGAGCTCCTTGATAAATGGGCCACCATGCAACAACAACTCGACTTTTACAAAAGCGGGTTGGCCTACAGTCCTTGGCCGATGTGCCCATTCCTAGCTTCCAAAATATTCATTTTCCTCCGCAATCTGAGCTCCCTAATTACAGGAAGTATGACGGGAATGGTAATCCCTTTATTCATGTGAGGTACTTTCTATATGAGTTGGCACAATTCCAATATGATGATCGCCTCATGGCGTATTTGTTCCGCCAGTCATTAGATGGAGTTGCATTGGAATGATTTTATTCTCTACCATTGGAAGAGGCCGAGAGCTTGAAGGTAGTCAAGGATAAATTTATTCAGCAGTTTCAAGATAGAGTCGGCCCAGAATATTCATTCACAGATTTAGTGGCTGAGAAAATGAAAGCTGATGAGGAGTTTACAACATATGCTGATAGATGGAGGCAGATGGCCGCCAGAGTGTCCGGCCATATTCCGAAGGAAGAGAAGGTCAAGCTGTTAATTTCCAATGCTACCCCGACCTTTCGCAATATATTGGCCATGAATGACATATCTAACATGCACCAACTGTATAGCCGGGCGTGGTTCATTTAGACACAGTTCAAGGACTCTCCCATCCACTCGCTATTCGAGGCCCAAAAGTCCAAATATAATAGAAAACCTCAAGGGCCTATCACCGAGGGAGTCTAAACGAATGAGCAGGTTCAAGCCGTTACCTTCCCTCCCGCCAACCACAACAACCAAATCTACTTTTCCCAGAATCCCCGCAACACCCAGTCTGCTCCACAAAACCATCCTTCACTCGCCTTCGCCGCTCCACAAAACCCTTCACCCGCTTATTCCACTCCACCAAACCTGCCACTCACCTTCACTGTTCCACAAACCACCTACTCTGCTCCACAACAGCCTCCACCACCACCGCAATGTAATTAGAGGTAATTTTTCAAAAATAAATAAATAAATAAATCACACTTTTAAAAAACCCACGCACCCCTCTCTCTCTCCTCTCATTTCTCTCATCTCTCTCTCTCTCTCTCTTCCTCTCGATTCTCTCTCTCCCTCACACGTTCTCTCTCCTCTCTCCCCCTTTCACTCGGTCCGTGGCCCATTCGGCCTCGGGTTGACGTGTGGGAGGTACCGACGGGACGGGCTCGATGCGAGGATCGCATCGGTACTCTTCATCCCTCAGATCGTGGAGCGTGAAGACGCGTGCGAGCAGAAGGATGGCATGGCCCCCGTCGCCCGATCTGCACCGATTCACGGTCTTCGCCGCGCAAGAGGTAAGGGAACGGACTCCTCATCTCGCCAGGAACTCGTTGACACCTCATGCGTGGCCATCCGTCACCATCTTCATCATTTTCCGTGTAAATCTCATTTTGGGTGATTTTGAGCTAATTTCTCGATTTGCATTCCTCTTTCGATTTCTGGTCCAAACGGTTGCTGATCGAAGCGACAAAGGTACTATTGGATTGGTCGTGTCGCGAGGATCGCGTTGACGCCCATCTTCTCTCGATCCGCGGAGTGTGGAGCTGAGTCAAGCTGGGAGGCGTCACGTCGCCCTCTCGCCAGATCGGCATCGAATCGTCTATTTTGTCGTAGTCCAGATAGGGGGATGGACTCCTTGCCTCGTTAGGACACCGCCGGTACCACATGCACCGTGGTCCGACACCCTTTGCCTCATTTTTCGTGCATGTTCCTGTTTAGTTCATTTTTAGTCCATAATACTTGAAATTATCTCCATGGGCTTCGTCTTTTAATTTTGATGGCATGCGTAGGTTTAGAATGTTGGTATGGCATGGTAAGATAGTTTAGAATCGTGTTTCCCCACGTCCCCCATCGATTCCGGTCGATTGGGAGGGGGTTTGGGTTCCGAACTCCAGAATCTTGAAACCCAGGTGACATAACGCGCCTGCCCCAGTGCGTTATGGTCATTTGGCGCACCCGTAGAGGTGCGTTATTTCCCCTTGTAACGGTCACCCCTAGGTCTGTTATTGTCCTTTAACGCCCTGGTATGGGTGCATTATATCATGCATGAAACTGTGGGTTTTCTTTGGAATTTCGAGTTCGGGTGCCTTTAACGCCCCTGGTCTGGTGCATTATAGCCCCTGTCTGTCGTGCGTTGATCACATGGGCCCTCCACTCTACAAATGTACTGTCTCTGAGTGCTCCCTCAAGTATTGGTTGAGATAGCTGGGATTTCTTTCTCACCCCATAGGAAGCCTGCAAGTCTTCCTACCAAGAATAGGCCTTTGAAGAGTCTGGGACTGCCCCCAAAGCAAAGGACGAAGGGGTTGCGGTTGCTGCTGTTGGTATACCCTTCAAGGGCTTCAAAGCCCCATTATACTGACTTCTGTCTACAGGGACTGTCCAGCCTTTCTCTCGCCACCTATCCACAATGTCACTAATGACCCGGGTGGCTCCTGAAAAGTGGGATCTGATGTAAGTCCGGGTCCACGAACAAAAGAGGTAGGTCCTCCCTCCTCAAGCGCTACTCTTCAGCAGCTCGAATCGCGTCGCGATGCTCTCGGAAGACATTGCTAGTCTTGAACCACCAACATGCATAGTGAATATCAAATTGGCCTATGAGCCCCTGCTCCAGAATGGGGTAGCCCTCCTTTACCTCGCGGCAAAGAAATCCTGCCACGCTGTCGCCACTAAATGCACGTCCTTGTGCCTGTATAGTCGAAAGGCTAGAGGGAACTCTGCACTCAAAGGAATGCCCTGATCATACCTAAAGTTCTGGGCGAACTAGTGTGGGTAGTAGGGCTCAAGAATAGCTGTGATGGAACGTCGATAGACCAATACACTCGGGCGGATACATGCAACCCACTCGGCTAAGCCGTGGGAAGAAAGTATAGCATGTGAAGACACTCTGCTAATGATCGTGCCTCCCTCTTGCCCCACATAGGGGTGATAAAGATAGGAGGAGTAGTCAAGAGCTAGGCCCTCGCCTCTCCTCACTAGAACAAAAGACAAGGCCCGTCGGGCCCCTACAAGCTGAACCGCGACATCCTATGACGACTGTCCTATGAATGAAAAAAATTAGCGACACTGTCGGATTATCAACTATGGTTCTCTCTGAGAGCTATGGAAATAAGAACCCTGCCCATGCGCTCAAGTAATGAGTGGGCATCATTATATTTTGCTCCCGTGGTGATGAATGAGATGTAAAAGCCCCAAATAAATTGTAGATATTCGCTGGGGCTGCAGGAGCAATGGCGAGTCTCTGGCAATATACTAACAAGCAAGTTGGATAAATCACCTCAAGTAGCAAGACCCCCTCCTCCCCGTAAGGAACCACAAAGCTGGCCAGCTAGTAGGCCAAGTATGTCGCCAAGTATGTGAGGGGAGGCAGCCCCCTCGAATTCCATCCCTATGCAAGTGCAAGCAGATGTCGCAGATGCAGAGGGAGGTCTATCGTGATCTCTCTGCACTCTTCCCAAGTCACGCCAAGCTGAGCAAACTCCTCGTGGAAGCAAAATGGGCCACTATAGAAATGGCTCACCCACATATTCAAAGTCACCCTCGGGGTGCCAGGGGTCCGGTCTGTGCCAACCCGGGCCAAGTCTCTCCATGTCTTCATCAAGAACCTAAAGCAATAAGGCATGTTATACCTTCCCGTGCCATCGGTGGAGCTGAAGGGTAGATCATCAAGGGTCAACTCCTCGTAGGGCCTCCCGTAAATAGGAAGACCAGAAACTCTCTGAAAGTTCCAGAGATCTAGTGAAGTCTCTCCCCCAACAGTGACAAAGGTATTCTATCAGCGATTGAATCTCTCTGCTAAGGCTTGTAGCAAGCCCATGTGACAAGGGTAGGAGTACAAGGCGGCTGTCACTGCATGACGGATGCCCACCTTGTCCAATATCGACCGGTAAACAGTTAGAATACCCCAGAGCCACTCTGTCGCGCCATGATGATAGCTGTGAGATGGGACAACTGACCATTTCCCATATCAACTGGGGGTCTTCAATGCCAAGATCCTCTCTAGCATTCAGTCATGAGCATACTCATCATGTGCAAAGCTCACCTCCGAGGGTGTCAAGAAAAGGCCATCCATGGTCGGATCCATGGTCCTATACTACCCGTGCAAGTGCCAGATCGCTGAAGCCAGTGGTGCAGCACGAACTATGAAGCTGTCATACTGCTGAAAGAAGCCCAAACTCTGTAGGTCTGGGTACTGCCTCTGCCGAGTAAAGCCCTTTGGGAAGCTCGGATAAGTCAGGGAACATAATCCATGCATGCAGTCTCTCCCCACCAGTGTGGCCTGCTTGAGGCGACGCCTTTTCTCAGGCAGTAAGAGATCGTCATCCTCCACACCGATCGATGCAAAGTTCTGAAGGAATCGATGGAGATGGCGATCCAAAGGATAATGGCTTAGATATCCCCCTGGGTGATCATATTTATAAATGTTGTCCCTCCTTGTAATTTAAGACATGTCCACAAGGCCTTCATTATTGCCAGCACTTTCAGTCGGGCCCTCAGCGACCCATAGATAGACAAAGTCCACCCCACTGAAGTTGTCATCGTTGATGACGTGGGGAGGGAAAGGCGGCATATGCTGATCAGTGCACTCGATGTGACATTTATCCGAGCCTATGGCTCTCGACCCCCTTGATCGACTCCTATCTCCGCTGGTGTGAGCCATGCCTACAAACACCGGAGAATAAAAAGGAGATGAAAAGAAAGAAGCAAAGTCAAGCAAAATATTTCAGGACAGCAACATAGACATCAAATGCAATCCTCCAAAATCCAAAGTCTATTCAAGAGACGCGTGCTGATCACCCTTCTTAAAGGGCACGAGCCGTCTGCCCCCGCCTCTAGCCTTGACGGACATCCCGTGGAGGGTATTTGTTGCACTCATAACTTTCTCAAAATATTTCAAGAATTTCACTTCATACCAGTCGACGGATAAAATATGGCGTAACATCGATACTGTCGTTCCACAGAGTACCTCCGCGATTTAAAGTCCATCAGCCCGATCGTATATCATCACAAGAGGTGTCGCAGTAAGAAAAATTAAGGGGAAAATACATGCGCATACATGTCGAAGTGGCCGAATAGCTGTGTATCACGCGGCCCAGACAAATGCAAAAAACCTCCCCCCCTGGCGAACGACACACGAAGAGATGATAAACGAACAAGCCTCCACTCCCACATTGTTCTCCACCAACTCGCTTCTGTCATGCGGTAGAAAATGAGCATTGTAGGGCAGTAAATGGAGGGCGGTGACTTCTCCTCCACCCAAGGAGACAAAAAAATGCGGAAGATGCGCGAAAGGGGGCCAAACACCCACCCCGGGGGTCAAATGACCCTGGTGGGTCCCCAACAGGTTAGACCGACCCCCCGCAGGGTCGTGTAAACCCCGTTGGGCCCCAACGAGGTCAAACAACCCTAGGGCAGCTCTTGTGGGTGGAGAGGATTGAGGGGAAGACTGCTTGTTGGGTGGGGAGGGGATGGACGTGGGAAGGTTGTGAGAGGAGTGTTGGGGGGTTGTGAGGCGGGTGTGGTGGGTGGGGATGGTGCTTTGGTTGATGGGTTGAGGGGTGAGAATGTGCAGTCTAGTCAACTCATACGATCCTAAGCTCTGGAAGCCTATTTCACTTGGTACTTATGAGTTGCCTAAAGACAAATCAGTATGGACTGTAGATTATGAGTTCAAACATGATCAAAATTGCTTGGTTCTAAGTTTATTTACTGTGACGACCCAGATCCCAGATACCGGATATACCCGATAGGACTACCGAGTAGATCCGATACCACTTGGAACCCGTGAAGCCTCCCAAGAGCTGTAAAACTCCGAAGGAAAAAAGGATTATCGTGTAGTACATTAAAGCCCCAGATATAATAGTAAGTAATTAAATTTTATTAGATCAGTTTGCTAAAGTAGCAGAAATAAAATTACTTTTTAATTAATAGTTTAAACTTGTAACAATTATACCAGAGTCTAGCCCAAAGGAAAGACAAGTACAATCGACAGAAAAGAAAGATGTACTCTGAGGTCGGGGGAAACCCAACGCAAGTACCGCTGGTAGCTACAGATACGCCACACCAGGAGCCATGGAAGCAGATGACGCCACCCACCTGAAAAGTAGGGGTGAGCCTCGTGTCACTGGCTCATAGGGGTCACACGGATCCTCACTGAAAAATAACACAGTAACACGCTAAAACAACAGGTAGTAGTAAAGCAGGAAAACTAAACTACAAAGTTGTAAAGAAGATGAGGCAGGAGTAGGGAACAGGTAAGGGAAGAGGGAAGAAGTCATACCGATAAAACACAGCTATCGAGAGGACCTCGGCCCCTAAGCTACTCTAAGCAACGACAGAAGGCTAACCCTGAACTTGAAAGGTCAGGAGTTACCGATCTGTCGACAAGAACGAGGCCTAAGATAAAGGCCTATGAGACCAGACAACAAGCCTAGAAGAAGACCTAGACAGACAGGACAGACTCTATAGGTCACACGACTGGATTGCCATGCATGCTCCCCTAAACACAACAGCATACATGACTGGAGCGTCGTGCATGCCACAACAAGCTGGTCCTGGGCAAAGCCAGACACAGACCAACTCAGCAGGGGAAGCTGATCTTGGACGGTGCCAAGAATAGGCTAACTCGGAAGGGGACACTAACTCCGAGAAATACGAGAGTTGCGCGTCACATGACGGAAGCATCCCCTCACTAGAAGAACAGCCAGCTGCGTCCACTGACGTCTTACACTGTGCCTCAAGTACCTCTCTACGGGCGGGGCAACGGTGCGACAACGTGGGTGACGGCGAGGCGATCGCATGGACGTACGCCCAGCATAGGAAGTGCAGGAAGGCGGGATTTTCAACAGCGTTCTTCGTGGGATCGAGCTCGGATTGACATCTCATCGCGAACCGGAGGTAGGGTGACGATCCCTAGCTCATCGCCTTTTCATTCTCACAGTTTGTAGGCCGAGGCGAGGCCGAGAAGGGGTTCTTTTGTGCCAGGAAGGGTCGAGCATGCATCGGGGAGAGTTCGCCCGATTCGTCGTTTTAAGCCGCGATTTCACATTTTGGGGGCGTAGAATCATGCTAGGGGGCTTGGGGGTTCTTTTCCCTTCCTCTCCCCCTTTGTGGGGCTCGATTTGGGGCCGAAACGGGCGATTCCAGTGAGGTTCGCCGTTTTCGCACCGGTGAGCCATGTGCGGTCGCACCAGGGACCGCACATCCCTTATGCGGTCCTGTCCTGGCCGCCCATCGGCTCGGCACGCCGCGAGTTGGGCTCGGTGCGCAGCGGGGTTGAGCGGTCTATCGTGGGACCGCATGTCCCTTCGTGCGGTCCCAAGCTGACTGCCCATCTCCCAGAGTTTTGACCATTGTTTGTGACCATTATGCAGTGCACTAAGGTGTGCGGCTGGGGTCTGGCCGCATGACCCTTCGTACAACCATGGGCTAGCCGCCCGTCGCCTGACGCCATTTGGCTCGGCGCGTAGTGAGGCATGTGCGGCCAGTCCATGACCGCACATCCCTTGAGCGGCCCAGGATCGACCGCTCATCCCGTGAGTTTCCGACCGTTGTTTGTTACCGTTACGCAGTGCCTTGGGGTGAGTGGATAGGGTCTAGCCGCATGTCCACATGAGCGGCCATGGCCTGGCCATACATCTTCTGGTACCATTGGTACATGAGCGGCCCAGGTGGGACTGCCCATGCCTTGGAACGGCGGGATCCTAGCCGCCCTTCACCTGAGCGGCTAGTGTCCGACCGTTCATGTTTCTTTCCGCTGGGAGTGAGGGACGGCCAGGTCGGCCCGTCTTCCTCCCACGCGTGGCTACGAGTTAGCCGTGCATCCGTGAGTTGCCAATGATGGACCGTTCGTCGTCTGAGGCCTAGCCGATGGTTTCATGCCGATTCAAGTCCTGGGTGAGCGGACCTCAATCCACGTGTTGACTCGTGGTCTGACTGATGTTGGTGTAAATAAGGCATAAAGACACTAGGCAAAGGGACAACTTCGTGCCCCAAGCCATCAGACAGGCGGGGTAGATGGCCTCCACCCTGATCACACTTTCGTCACCTTGCGGGAGAGCAAAGGAGCAAAGCCATTAAGTCAGATATGCAGCACAGTGCGTGACTGCATCAACGCCGGTAGGGTTCACGCCTCCTTGTTGCCCTCCCTTCGAAGTGGACAGGAAAGCGGCCTGTCGTCGGACCCTTTTCTTCCGCCTTAATGCAATCAGTGCTATAGTGGGAAAGTCTTCATGTTTCTGCTCCCCACTAAAGAAATGCTTGAGCCAAGTGCCCATCCGCACGCGCCTCTTCTCTCCAGGCTTGCCTGCCTCCCTCGTATCGTATGATGAGCGGCAAAGTGTACGATACGCCTTCATCAGGTAGCGGTAAGCAAAGCCTGTCAAATATCGGCCTTCATCGTCAGTCTGATCTTTCAGCCAGTCGGGCCAGCAAACTTCTTCATACGGCTCTCCATCGATTGGCAAGCCACTGAGCTGCGAAAGACTCCAAAGATCCAAAGAAGTTTCTCCCTCTGAAGTATAGAAAGTATTGTACTCGGTACAGAATACTTCAATCATGGTGCAACATAGACCCCTCGAGATAGGGTAGCGGTAGCGTGAGGCGTACACTATATGGTATACGCCAGCCCTGACCAAGATAGGAGGGTAATACTGCAGCACATAGTCCGTAAACTCCACTGCTCCGGGTCTAAATGCATGGGCGTCAGTGGCCTTCAGCTCGGCAAACCATCCCACGGAAACCTAATGCTTGAAACGGACTGCCAGATAGTCTAGCAGGAAGGATTCTTCTCTGTACCCCCATTTCAACGGGGCAGGAAACAAACCTAAGATTGGCTTTCCCCAGTCAACACGGCCTCCTATCTCGTTCCATCGAGCGGGTATGAATTCAGGGGCTCTGGTCAATAGCCCGTCCTCTGGAGCAAGGTCTTGCAGTCCAAGCACGACGCTCCACTTACTAATTTCTCCGGGGAGGTAGATGGGTCTCCCCCGCACAACAAAATCGGTCAGGCTGTCTCTTTCAACAAGTAATGCCTGCTCAGCCTTGCGGACGAGGAACAATTCCCTCTTCCCTTGAATATTGAACCGCCTAAGGAAGGCCATCAGGTGCTTGTCCTTAGGATGATCCCTCCTGACGGCTTCCCGATAAAATCACAAGAAATAAGGGTTCGAGCATTTCACCGAACACCCTCTAGGCACGGGCTAGCCATCCCTTTCTACAATCCCATGGGTCCCTACAAGGGCCCTGACCAGCTTGCCGTGATGCACGGCAACACAAGCAACTCCCTGGAGTCAACTCCGGGCACTCACATATGGGCCTTGCCCGTATCCTGCATGGCCGCCCGGGCCAACCCGGGGGAGCCCGAACGTCGAGCCACGCCACGTGGCACCCAGTAAAAAGGGCCAAGGGGCCCACCCAGAAGCACATCTTTCAACCCTCTGAGGTCAAAGGGAGACCAAACTAAGTCAACCATAGGCTTTAGAGGCCCGCCGCACGCATATACGGCTCACACGGGTATGTTCGGCATTCCGTCGAACACCTTGTGGGCGCTTATGTTCCAGCCCATCTACACCAAACCACGGGCCACCTCGTGATTCCAGCCCCTCAGTTGGGTCCTACAACGACCCCTCAGCAAGTCAGGGCCAACCTTGACACTTAGATACATGGCAATAAGCCACCCAACTCTAGCACTCGGGCCAACCCGAGGCTACCTTGGCAACCCGCCGTACAACACGACACACAACCTGAGGTGTGGCTCACAGCCACAAAATGCCTCCCCTTAGCACCCACGAGCTCCCGTCGTCAACCCAAGGCCCGCTGTGCGGCCCCTCCCAGCCATCTACTCAAGATATTCGACAATTCAGGGTGTGTCAGGTATTTACCCGGATACCTTACGGGCGGCTACGACAACTCAAAGAACGACGGCCCCCACGGGCCCATTCCATCCTTCCCAAGATCAAAGTCCAGCGATGGACAACCCTAGACGGTGCAAGAAGACCCCCGGGGGCCATCCCACGGGGTTACGACCTCCCTCGGGGCTAGTTCACCCCAGGGGCAGCCGCGCACCCCAGGGAGGGCGAACCCCCTAGGGGCCGTACCCCTCCCTCCAGCCCGGTGGTCCCATGGCCCCCACTCCATCCCAGTTCATTCGATTTACGATCTTACAGTGTAGTTCCTGTGTCATGCCAATTCGAGAAGTCGACACGTGGGTGCAAGAGCACAAAGCGGCAGCACGGGAGAGTTCCTCAAGTCCGACATGCTCGCAAGCTTCCCCGTATCCTCCCAGTCAATTAGTTCTTTTCTTCTTAGTCAATTTAGGAAGAAAATTAACGATAGGGATGTCAAGTTCACCAGCTACTTTTGGAAGACCCTTTGGCACTTGATGGGTACCCTCCTTAAATTCTCCATAGCCTACCACCCCCAAACTGATGGCCAAATCGAAGTTGTCAATCAGAGTCTAGGAAACCTCCTTAGGTGTCTTGTTGAGGATCGTTCAGGGAATTGGGATCTCATTCTGCCTCAGGCTGAATTTGCATATAACAACTCTGTCAACAAGTCCATAGGGATGAGTCCATTCAAGGTTGTACATGGGTACAAGCCAAGGAAACCTTCTGATCTCATTCCCCTTCCCCAGCATTCTAGAGTGTCCATTTCAGTAGAGTTATTTGCCCAACACATTAGAGAGTTGCATGAGGAGATACGCAAGCACATTAGCAAGAAGAATGAAACTTATAAAAGGTAGGCTGACTCTCATCGACGTCACCAAGAATTTCATGTGAGTGACTTTGTGACGGTGAGGACGGAGAGGCTCTCCCCAGGAGCTGTCTCCAAATTGAGGCCTCGTGGGGCTAGTCCCTTCCAGGTTCTGAGGCACATTGGCACTAATGCCTATGAGTTAGATCTTCCCGAGGAGTACGGAGTGAGCCCCACATTCAACGTGACTGACCTAGTGCCATATAAGGGTCCCACGGTGGTACCTAGTGAGGATATTGAGCCCAGTTCCCCCATTGAGAGAGCACCCACCCATGAGAAGAGTCCACTAGCCCGGAGAGCCCGACGAGAGCGAATTGAGCCAATATTGGATGAACAGGTCATTGCCACCAGGAGCAAGGTGTACGAGTGCTATCTCGTCAGGTGGAAGGATCGGGCTCCTTCGGAGGATTCGTGGGTGAGTCGAGAAGATCTCCAGCAGTTGGATCCTGACCTTCTTGAGCAGTATCACAGTAGGACGGACCCCTACTCGACGGAGTTGAGCTCTTTGCAGTCCAGGGGATTTGATGGAGGCATCACCCATGACTCCCTCTGGCTTGGGTCGTCATCACACCCTGGAGTTGTGTGAGCACGAGCATCACTCTATGTGGGACCAATTATCCAGTTTGAGCTTTCTATTTGAGTCATTTGATGTTTTTTCCCTTTTATTTGAGTCATGTACCTAGTAGGTTAATGAGTCATCTACCTAAGTTAAGTGTCATAGGGTTGATTAGTTTGGTTATTAGGCCCAATTCTATGGGCTAGGCCCAGGTGAACCAGGAACAGAACTATCGTATCGAGAACTAGTCAGGGTCACGCCCATCGACGTGAGTCCAAAGCCCCTAACCACTAAGCCAGGCCTCTAGCTAGTTTTCCCCCTCCGCAGATGCTGCGGTCGAGGGCAACAGTACTGCCGAATCAGGAGCCCATGAAAACTAGCTTAAAAATCACATATCGAGAAAGTGCCCCTCTACAAGAGCCGTCACGTCGAAGCGTGTCGTAAGGTGACAACTAGTGGAGGCTCACAAGACATAGAGACTCAAAACATGAGTGCAGAAGTACAGACAGGCAAGCAAGCATTATCGTACGTACTTCAAGGCACCAATAGCAGCACAAAAAACTACTGACCACTCAGGACAAGGTAGCTAGACCTACTCACGTAACGATCCTTGAGTCAGATGACTCGGAGGCAAGATCATCACAACAACAGAACAAGCCGCCAATCGGTCTAAACCTAAGCCAGAGGAAACAACGCTCCGCAGGAAATGACTCACGGAGACCTGAGGGAACACCAAGGACCCTCAGCACATCTGGACATGTAAACCGAGGTAAGACGATACCTCGAGGCATCCAGAACACTGTCTTGAGCTGGACAGAACTGTCGAGACACAAACAAGATCTCCTGTCAACCCTTGGCCTCACCGGGTTGACCGAAACCTGACACGACACATACACACAGATGGACACACAGCATGCACAAGCACCCCTGGCCATCCCATCATGGTCACTGCCCTTATAAGATGTCAACAGACACCCACGGGTCATGAGCAAACCAAGAGATCAAGCCAAGACAAACAGAAACCTGAGCGGTGGACGACAACAACACTCTGGGCAAAGCGAACCATCACTCAATCGCTAGGTGAACCCAGCAGTCAAGAGGCAGTCGCTACGCAACCAGAGACAACGACGCTGGTAGTTCTAGATTGAGCCGTTAGGGTACCATCGTAGTCAAAGAAAAGACCACACCCAGTCACCTAAACCGATCGATCCAGAAACTACCGACAAACAAACACCGCCCTAGAATACAACCCAAGACTGACCAACACACAGGATAGAACAACGACCATCACGGCCAACAACAGGACCGTAATGCACCAACATAGGGGCATTACCTGCTCTAACGCACCAGAGTAGGGGTGCCAGGGCAAATAGACCTGAAATCTAACACAAACCATGTAACGCACAAATAGGCTTAAGTTCAAGGAACTTACTGACCCATGCGGGTATGAGTCAATGTCATCTTGGATTGCCCGAGTCATCCTCTTAATTGACCCTGTGTCACGAGCAATCGTCCATCGCCGCGCGATGGGGATCCGCTCCGGATACAACTCGGCTCCTCGCCCAATCCCGAGCAGATAGAGAAAAACCCAAAACTGCATTTTAGAAATCATGTGTCAGCATATGGCATTTAGAAGCATAATTAGAAGCATTTAAATGCATTTACCTATAGAAAAGGTGAGAAGCCGCCCAGCATGGTCACCCGATTGGTGGCGCCAAGGGAATCAAATAAGAAGGCTAGGGCAGCTGCTCCCCATGCATATCTGCCCACCCTGCTCAGATCTTCCAGCAGTGGAAGGAGCCTGTAGCTGATTACGTCGGCTCGGGTCGCGCATAGGAGCTTCCCGAACAGCAGCATCAGGAAGCGTCTTAAAACCCTATCTCCCTCCGGTCCCGCCTCCGCCTCTATGCTTAGGCGCACCTGTTCGACCACCCGGTCGATGTGCTGCTCTGGTAGTTCTCCAACTACTATCGCTGCTCTCCGGAGTCCCAAGCTCTCCTGCAGAACTAATCTTGATAATTGGGATGATGGATGCCCCGGCCTCATCAAGTCCAGCCCAAGCAGCTCCTAGGCCAGCTCCCTGTAATCCACGTAACTCCATCCAGTCACCGCCATCCTGTGTACTCTCAGCCCGCTGATTCTTGCCATATCTTCCAACGTTGGTATCATATGCCCCCACGGGAATATGAAGGCTCAGCTAATTGGGTCCCATCTCTCATGCAGCGTGGATGTCTCGGACCCTTTCGGATCCTCATTTTTGGGTCCCAGACCTACTTTCTCAGAGCGTCCGGCTCTATCGTGTCTGAAATTTCATTTCAGACATCTTTCGTGCTCGGATCGGCGCGATCCGGGGTCGTTTCGGAGGTCCGAAGGCATTCCGCTATTTTTTCCACATATTTTTCTGATTTTTGACTTGGTTTTTGGTAAATCCTTCGGCACACCGTTGCAGGTGAACGTGATCGTTCACCCGGGCATGAGTGGTATCGTTGCAATCGGTGCGCTCCGGCGATCGCAAAAATGGCGGTAACTACGACTACTAGGGGGCAGCGGGTGTACCTCCACGCGCCGGGCGTGGGGAAGACGATCCCGGCCGAACTATTATACAAGCACTACTCCCCACACAGGGGGGTTGGACTAGGGGAGGAAAAATTAAGGATTACATCAAAACTACCTCTGCACAGGGAGGGGCGCTAAGCCGGCCAGGCGGGGAGGGGAGAATTGCTAAGTCAGTGCCGGAAGTGCACTTCTCCCGTTCTATCTAGTTCTGGAACGACAGGACAGGGGGTCGATGCAGATACCACTGCGCACGCCCCCGAACTCAGAAGTCGCCAAAACTAGTGCTGATTCGTCGCTATCAGACCCTGGTACGCTGGAGAATTTTCACGGATGGACCCGTCGTCACCATCAGCCGGGGTGGCTCTTGGAATAGGCTCTCTACGCTCTGGCTCAGCCTGATCCTAGGGTGTAGCAGTAGCTGGTTGTAGCCGCCACGGCCGCTCCCGAAGTCTGATCGTGGCGGGACCAAGTCAAGGAAGACTGTGGATGAGTCTTCTTTGACCAGAAACCAGGGGTAGAACCAGACGATGTCAGGGCAGAGAGGGGGAGCCCGTTGAGTGGGGAGGGGTCGGGTCGGGTCCTGGGTGACCTGTTCTGCGCACCTGGGGGAAGAAAATTGGTAGATGCTCCTCCGGATGCCGAATGGGATGCCACCTTTTTTTGATGGAAGCCGATTGGTTGTAGAATACCTCGGCATAACGGCACCTTCAACAGTGGTGGGTTGCGATCGTGGGAGCTCCAGGACGTCGCCTTACGTCGCCCACTAGTCAGGATCTACGTAGTCGAGGGAGATCGGACCTCTCGGACAGCTGGGAAGTCGAATGCTGGCGAGACCACCACAGCGATGATCTCGACGAGCTTTCCATTGATATATGGTGCATCTTCAGATGATGCTGAATGACTCCAGGACAGGATCTGCAACTAGGGCATCTGCTGCTGCCTGCGAACTGAGTGGAGTAAAGAAGGATCTTGATGGATGTGGGGGTGGTTTGAAGTGGAGGGAATGGATAAGGGAGGAAGGGCTTGTTGGTAGAGGTTGTGGGAGATGTGGGGTAGGGTGTACAAGGGAAGAAGGGGGAAGGAAGGCCAGGGAGGCGGCGCAGCTAGTGTGGGGGAGAGGTGAGGGTGGTGGGGGAAGATGATGTTCCCTCTTGGAGGGGGTGGGGGTGAGGGCGCAAGTGTCCTAGGGGAAAGGGGTGGGTTCTCTTTGGTTTGAGTGGAGGGTTAATGGAGAAAAGGTAGGGGATCGGACTCCTCATCTCGCCAGGAATCCGTTGACGCCCTCTGCGTCGCCATCCATCGCCATCTTCCTCATTTTCTGTGTAATTCTTATTTTGGGTGATTTTGGGGTTAAATTATCAATTTGCATGCCTCTCTCAATTTCTGGTCCAGGTGACTGCTAATCGAAGCCAGAGAGGTACCGTTGGATTGGTCACGTCGTGAGGATCGCGTTGACGCCCACCTTTCCTTGATTCATGGAGTGTGGAGTCGAGCCAGGCCCGGAGGCACCGCGTCGCCCTCCCGCCGGATCGGTAGCATATCGTCATTTTCGTTGTCATCCAGGTAGGGGGATGGATTCCTTATCTCGTTAGGACACCGCCGGTACCACTTGTGCCGTGGTCCGATGCCCGTTGCCTCGTATTTCATGCATGTTCCTGTTTAGTTCAATTTTGAATCTTTTAGGCCTTAAATTAATTTTTAATTATTGAAATTATATCCATGGGCATTGTATTTCAATTCTAGTGGTATGCTTAGGCTTGGAATGTCGGTATGGGTTAACAGGATGGTTTGGTTTTGTATTCCGCCACGTCCCCCATCGATTTCGATCAGTCGGGAGGGGGTTTCAATTCCGAACTCTGGAGTCACGAAATCCAGGTGACATAACGCGCCACACCTGGTGCGTTATGGTTGTTTAATGCATCCCTACTGGTGCGTTATATCGTCCGTGTACTGAGTTTTCTATGGATTTTTATGTTCGGGTGGCTTTAACGCGCCTTGCCTGGTGCATTATAGTCCCTGTGTATTGAGTTAAAGGTCTGTTGCCTTTAACGCCCCTACCCCTATGTGTTAAATTCATATGACGCCCCCCTCTAGGTGCGTTATATCCCGTGGTTTCTTGTATATTCTAGTCGTTATGGTGGGCATAACGGCCCATGGGAGGTGCATCCTATTCATGTAACACCCCACCCCTGGTGCGTTATAGCCCTTATCTGTGCGTTGTGTGCTTGCTGACTTTAACACCCTTGATCCAGTGCGTTATAGTCCTATGGCGCGCCTGCCCTGGTGCGTTATAGTCCCATTTTCCTATGAATTTATCTGAGTTCTGTGAAGCATAGCGGTCCTTCCTGGGTCCGTTATGGTATGTAACGGGGCAGTCCTAGTCCATTATATACCTGGAGATTTCAAAAGCATGCATGTGTAATTTACATTGAAATTTAAGATACTGTAGACAACAGCTATATAATTAATAATTTAAATAATATAAAATAAAATTATATTTTTAATTAAATAACTAAATATAGAGTCTAGTCTAACAAAGTACAATCTATAGGGAAAAGGAACATACTCTAATGCCAGGTACACCCCCTGTTCTGGTGAGCTGGCAACTACGAACTCCCGCACTGCACCTCCAAACCTTGAGAAGGAATCGATACATCTGAAAAGATAGGGGTGAGGCTCATCTCATTGGCTGACTAGGGGTCCCATGAATCCCCACCATAAAACGACGGTAAACAGCAGTGATAATAGAAACAACAACAACAACAACAAGAGTAGCAACGGTAACAATAACGGCTGAAGGAATAGTCATAACAAGAATAGTAACAGCGATGGCTGGACCATGACCCTATAAGTTACTCCCAATAGCACGAAAAGTAAACCCTAATCTCATAGTCGAAGGACCGCCGAACTAACGGAAAACCCGGTCTACGCTACCAGGAAGGAAAAACCACGACAACTCTATTGTGAAGGCCCACCCTTACAAATGAAGGCCAAACTCAAGAACACACGATCCAAGGCACAGTCACAAACTCACCGTCGAGAACCCTACACTGTCTACGGGTGAAACCTCGATAACTCTACGGGGACCCCTTGACCTAAAAGTCGGGAAAATGCTCAGAAGTCACCTGAAGAACCACTAAGAAACTTATCTTGCGTGATAGGAGTACTGCCCACCAGAAGTAAGGCCGGATGCGTCCACTGACATCTTAGTTCGTGCCCCTAGTGTCTCCCTACTTGCCCCAGGCGGAAACTAAGACACCATATAAGTAACCACTGAACAAGGACTAGCTGGGGTCACACTCATCAGCACGGGTCCGATGCTCCCAACTACGTGTGCACATACAAACTATGCGCTCTAAGTTGGGTCCTCTAGCTAGTTTTCTCCCTAGCCCAGACTTAGGCTGCAAAGACGAGGGGCCCTACGGTAACCAGCCTAAAAATCATCTCACAGGGACAAGCTCTCCACCACTCCCAAGTGAGTCTGCACATGCGTACGCAGGAAAGCTACTACTAGTGGGAAAGGTCACTTGAGGTAAACTCTCAGTAGAAGAAACACCGAAGCACTAACGGGCTACGTAGGCACCCATCGCAAGTATCATGAAGTACCAGGTTGAAGTCCCGTGATCAAGTGGCACCCAAGAGGGGGGGGTGAATTGGTATTAAATTTTTTTATGAAAACCTTGACAGATTTTAAGGAAGAGGTGATTATCAATTGCAAAGCTGATAGATGTAGACACGAAACCTACGAATGCAAAATGCTCGTATGCATGGACAAAATTGGAGGTAGGAGACAAGGATCAAACCATTCACGAGACATCGATTTTTAGGTGGTTCGGATGCACCAACGGCACCCTACGTCCACCCCTCACACACGGTGAGGATTCGCACACTATCTTGTAGTAGATTACAAGATCAGAAACACACACACACACACACACACACACACACACACACACGTGAGGAATATGAAACTCCCACGATGGTGCAAGACACCGACACACATAAGAATGGTGACGAACAACAAGGTAACACACAAACACACATGGATCTGTCTAGATCCACACACACACAGGTGATTGAAGGTTTTAAGAAGACACGACTCAGCCCAAACAATAATGAGAAGAGAAGGACTGAGAATGAAAGCACAAAACAAGCTCCCCCTTAGTTGATAACGGTGGTATATGATGAAGCTTGCTCCCAACTTGATCTCCTCTTGGTTGGATGCAGATTTTCTCTTGAAGGCCTCATCTCTTGGATGAAGAGTTCCCCACGGACTACTGTTCATGGCTACAGTACCAGCACCTTCTTCCTTGGCAGTCTCTCCTTGATCTTCCTTGTTCAAGCCTTAGGGTTTCTGACCCCAAAGAGATCTTTTATAGATCTGGGAAGGGCAGGAGACAAGCCCCAAATCAGATCCATAAATCACTCCCTGATTACTGGCATTAGGCTTAAACAAATGGGGAGAGATCTTCTCCTCGTGATTCAATTGCAAAGTCAACAATAGGGGCTATCGAACTGATCGGTCGACCGAAGTCCCTAGGTCGATCGACTGAATTTCTATAGAATGTTTAGTTTTCATTGCTAGAAATTTAGGTCGATCGGACGCTATGCGTCAGTCGACCGGTCTGGGTTTGGTCGACCGACCATCTCCATTGGTCGACCGACCATCTCCATTGGTCGACCGAACTTCTGCACAGATGGGTTCTCTTCATTTCTAGAAATTCTGGTCGACCCACCCAGTGCCATTGGTCGATTGAAATGACCCAATCCTGCAAAATTGAAATGTTAGCCCAATGAAATACATCAAAATGATGACGGCTTGAAGTGGATGCAAATTTCATGTATTTTTGGGGTTTGTTTTGACTTCAATTTACTCGATTTGAAACCATTGATTGATTAGAGCATTTGAGCTTTCTTTCCATGGGATATTCAAACCAAGGCTTAAACCTTCTTGACTTGGTTTTGATTGCATTGATTCAGCATGGGTTGGAATCCTTAATTCTGGGTTTTGTTATCATCAAAATCATTCAAGGAGACTCAATAATCTCCCCTTTTTGATGATGACAAAACTCGAATAAAAGGTGCATGAGCATGTTTAAACTCAAATCAATTCTTTTAAGTAAACCCATTTTGTCATAATTCATCCAACACAAGTTGAGTCATCCATGTGCGCCCGACGTTTGAGATGAAATAAAAACATGTGAAACCAATAAGAGTGCCAACACAAAGTGTATTTCATCATTTCATTTCATTGCCAATCACACGGTTTGAGTACAAGGAGTGAAGACATAAAATGCAAGGACTCTCACACGGATTCCACAAAGACAAGACAAGCTCATAGTCTCTCAATGACCAACATGATGCATAAGTCTCAATAACCAACATGATTCACACAAATAACTAACATGATTCACACAAATAACTAACATGATTCACATGTACATGCAAACAAGCACAAATAACACATGCATAACTTATATAGGACCTGACACATAACTACTTCTCCCCCTTTGGCATCATCAAAATGGGAAGTAGGATACAAGACTCGTGGACAGAAATGACATGACGAAAACACAAAGACAGCTACGGAGTAGGGTGATCCAAAGTCCCCTCGCGATCATCATCATTCGAAGCACCGTGATTAGTGTCGGAGCCACCAGCAGGAGGAGCATGGGCAGGAGCTGGAGGAGGAGGAAGACGGCCCTCAATGCGATGGAGAACTTGGTCCTGATGCTCAAGCTATCTGTGGAGGCTAAGAAGGGCATGATTGTTTATCCGGAAGGCTTCACAGTTATCCTCATGGCTAGCATAAAGAGTGGCCATGTGGGTAGAAAGGGAGTCCAGAGCATCGGTATCTTGTTTTGGGGCATCTTTGTCCCTTCGGGAGCCACGTTAGGTGATGACTTGGTCGTACAGTTGCTGGTCGCGTCGACTAGTGAGTCGTGTCATTTCGTCTAGGTCATAGGTTTGTGTCCACCTATCGAGTCTCATAGTTGTCCCGCATCAGTAGGGGGATGGCGTGAGATCTCTTCTGCTGGACGTGCCGGATGGCATGGTCTAGGGCGTGCCGTCGAAGGCCATTCGCAGGCGTGCCGCTGGAGCGATTGCAAGCATGCCACTGAAGGGGCTTCAGGCTTTGCGTGCCGGGGAAGGCTACCAGGGGTGCGCCGACGAAGGGCAGGGAGGGTGTGCTGAGGATGGGCCACTCCAAGGCGTGTCGCTGAAGGGGCTTCAGGGGGTGTGCCGCTGAAGGGCCTCAGGGCGTGCTGCTGAGGGCGCTCAGGGGTGTGCCGCTGAAGGGGCTTGAGAGCGTGCCGCTAAAGGCGCTAGAGGGGCATGCCGTTGAAGGTGCCTGGGGGTGTGCCACTGAAGGCGCCTGGGGGTGTGCCACTGAAGGCGCCTAGGGGTGTGCCGCTGAAGGGGCTTCAGGGGGTGTGCCGTTTGAGGGCGGCAAGAGTGTGCCGTTGGGGTGGACTTGGGCCCGTTTCAAGCCTGATCAACGGTCCACTTAGTTTTCTTCTGGGCCCACAAGTTGTGTGCCTCCTGGGGGTCGATTTCTCTTCGCTGACGTGACTCCGGGGGCAGCTTCATGATAGTGTATTGTTTATTCGAAGAGTGCG
Source organism: Amorphophallus titanum (assembly GCA_024336825.1). Classification (NCBI taxonomy): domain Eukaryota; kingdom Viridiplantae; phylum Streptophyta; class Magnoliopsida; order Alismatales; family Araceae; genus Amorphophallus; species Amorphophallus titanum. The sequence continues at coordinate 162,158 of JANBPO010006691.1, read as the reverse complement.
GATGGCCTGCCCTTTTCGCGATTTCTTTGGTTGAAGCTGTTTGTCAATGCTGGACTGGTCGGGACACTCAGACGTGTAATTTTACACGTCCACAGGGGGCCGCACCCTCCCTCTAGCCTGGTGGTCCCACAACCCCACTCAGTTTCGATTCGTCCCATTTGCAGACCTACGACGCGGTTCGTGTGCCATACCAGTTCGAGGAATCAACGCGCGGAAGCACGGAGCGATAGCACGACGGGTTCACTCTCCGGTCAACTCACACAAGTCTCGGCTTCCACGTATCCTCCCAGTCAAAATGTCCTTTTCTTCTTAGTTAATTTACGATGAAACAGGGGCAAAAAGGTAATTTTATAGGGTGGGACCGCTCCCCCTCTCTCTCTTGGAGCCAGTCCGCCTAAACCCCCCTGGGGGGGGGTTACGCAGACCGGTGGATGTCGACTTGGTGCTCAACGATTTTGCCTCTAAGGTGACTTTCATCATCGATGCCAACACATCCTATAAAGTACAATTGAGCAGACCCTGACTCCATGAAAATTGGGTCGTCCCTTCAACTCTCCATCAATGCATCAAGTATGCCAAGGATGAGGAACAACATACGATCTTCGCAGACTTGTCTCCATTCACTCCAGCAGAATGTAATGTGGCCGACGCTGCCCTTTACTTTAGGGGAATCAATCCATACCCCATGGTCAAGAGTAAGAGCAATGGCTGGCTCTCAGAAGAAGACGAGGGTGACCTCTTCTCCGTCGATGAGGAGAAGGCCAAGCTTCATCGGCTATGCCTTACTCCAAGTTAGCCACAGATCATCCCGAGAGGTGAAAAGTCGATTTCGAGGCTAACCTCATTATCCAAGCTATCGCCAAGAGTATATGCCTGCCACCAGACTACATCCAGCTCCCCTGTATGTCAGATGAGGACAAGGTCGAGTGGCTCACAACATTTGTCGTCGCTTACAAACGATAACTCAGAAGCAAGAAAAAGGCTAACAGGGACAAGTCCATTGTCTTCTACAAAGGGGACATGGTCTCTTAAGCTCCACCGGAAGATGACTTCGATTGGTCCAGGCAAGCCAACAACACCCCTGAAGTCATCCAAGTTTTGGATGACCTGCCACCACATATTCGGGAGATGTGCCTCAAGCAGCGTATTCCCTAATGGCAAGGTTTCGCACGGCGTGAATGCTTTCACTGATTGTGGACCCCTTCACAGGTCTGGGGGCAACCCCCGTTCTCTTACAAAGATACCAGGGGACTCGGCTACAACCAAGACCCAAATTTTTGTGTCTACTATGCGGTCAACACCGTAGGCCCAATACAGCCAATCGGTGACCCAGCTATCGTCGACACTAAGTTCGACAGCTCCGGGGACGGGGAAGAGGACATCTTAATCTCACTCCCCGCCAGAACCAGTACCTTAGCTCAGGCACTCGGTGAGTCTTGGCCATCTATCTACAAAAATTGTGGGACAAAGGAGGTCCCCAGTGCCTCCCAGCCAGTCGAAGAGCCTACTCTGATGGACCTTCTTGATGAGGAAGATTCCCAAAACAAAGGCCATGAAGCATTGCCAACTTTAGCAGGCAACTCCAATCAAGCTTCAATGGCGCAAACCGATAACTATCATTCCAATGTGGAAATGGGATCACGTCACGACAGATTTTGTTGTGGGTTTGCCTTGGACTTCGTAGGGTTTTGATGGAATCTGACTGTTGGTTGATAGATTGACAAAAATAGCTAGATTGTTTCCGATTAAAGTTGCATGGAGTGTGCAAAGATTGGCCGAGCTATACATTGAAAAGATCGTGCCACTGCATGGAATTCCTATCTCACTTGTGTTAGATCGTGACCCATGTTTTACCTCTGGCTTCTGGTGCAGTTTCCAGAAGGCGTTGGGCACTGAGTTAGCATTCAGTTCAGCGTATCATCCGCAGTCAGATGGTCAGTTAGAGAGGACTATTCAGACTTTAGAGGATATGCTGAGATCTTGTTGCCTTGACTGGCAGGGTTTGTGGAGTCAGCAGTTACCACTAGTTGAGTTTACTTATAATAATAGTTTTCACTCCAGCATCGACATGGCTCCTTATGAAGCACTTTATGGTTGTCCTTATCGTACTCCCTTGAACTTGTTTGATGCCGGTGACAGACTTTTGACAGGACCTGACATGATTCAGTAGTGTGCAGATGTGGTTCGTCTGATCAGGCAGAGGTTGTTGACAGCTCAGAGTCGACATAAAAGCTATGCAGATCAGCGCAGATGTCCACTTCAATTTGAGCTAGGAGATATGGTGTTTGTTAAAATATCTCCGATGAAAGGTGTTTCTAGGTTTGGAAAGTGTGAAAAGCTCAGTCCGCGGTACATTGGTCTGTTTCCTATTGTGGAATGTGTGGGCCAGGTGGCTTATCGACTTCAGTTACCAGCGGCGATGCAAACTGTTCATGATGTATTCCACGTCTCTCAGTTGAGGAAGTATGTGTCTAACCCGTCTCACGTGCTCTACGATTCTGTTTGGCCAGAAGTGACTGCTGTTTTGTCTACACCAAAGTTTCCTGTTAGAATTGAAGACCGTCGTGAATAATGGTTGAGGAATAAGGTTATTTCTCTAGTAAATGTTGTCTGACAGCATCACTCGGGTAATGAAGCTACCTGGGAACGCGAGGATGAGATGCGTCAGTTTTTTCCTTTCTTATTCCTGTGAGGTATGTTTGCTCTTTCAGTTTCCTCCTTGTTCTTCCTTTTAAATTTCAAGGTCAAAATTTTTATTAGGAGGGAGGGGCTGTAAGGCCAGTGTCCTTAGCGGATCCTTAGTGGTTCAGCCGGTCGAAACCGATACGTTTCGGCCGAAACGTATCGATTTCGACTGATATTGCCAACCTTGGACTCAATGACTCCACATATGTTGTAGGTCCAACATGCAAAAAGACCTTTTTGACCTTGCCCACTTAATAATTCGGGTCTCTTCCTTAGTGACCCATATCTTCTTGAGGCGAACCTGACGCTCCTCAGTTGGGTTGTCCCCTGACTTTGATCGGGGAGCTCCTAGTTTGGACCGCTGCATTGGGCCCCGATTTGCCGTTAATACGACATGCTTCTTTGATTTCGCTCCATCTTCTCGAACTTGTCAAAAAAACTCAAAGCAGTTGGAGGCGGGGATGGTTGGGACGTGCCGGTCCCGAGACATGATCTGCTCGCCTCCATCGAGTCGGATGCAAAGGTCTCCGACAATTATTGTCTTGCCAGAGCGAGATGTTGCCACTGCAAGTTTTATGCCCTTGCAGCTACGACGTTGTCCCTGTTGAGCAAAGCGACAATAGTGGCGCCTGCCGTAGGCATAGCGTCGTTGCCGCTATTGTGTTGCCCTCGTTGTGTAGGAGTAGTACCTTTGAAGGTAGCCGCTGCGGAGTTGGTGCCGTTACGGTGGTGGCATTGCTCCCGTTGAGCAAGGGCGACACCAACAGTAACTTGGTTGACCGAGTAAACTAGGTCAGTTACTGGAGTTGAAGGCCTAACACCTTCGGTGGTTGACCTGTTGACCGAGCATACTCGGCCAGTTGTTGAGGCCGAGGACCGGGAGCCCTCGACGGTTGTAGTAGCAGGTGCAGTTGAGCTGGCTTTAGCCACGGGGATGATGCCTAAAAAGAAGAGCAAACTGACGAGCGTTGGGCAGTCGCCAAAGACGATAGAAGTTGCCACGTATTCGAACCTGACGTGGTTGGCGATAACTTGGGGTCCGTAGATGATGGCTGTCATCGCTAATGGTTGTTGTTGTCAATGGTGGTGCGTAGCACAACAGAGAGGCATGCAAATGGACAAAGGAGCACGCAAGTGAGCAAAGGGGATGCCCTCCTCTTCCCGTCATGTAAAAGGAAAAGGGGCCATAAAGACCTTGAAAAAAGTTTGGGATTTCTTTCACAGAAAGAAGAAAGGCAGGGAAAGGTCCTACCGGACGTGTCAGTCTGTTGGTCACGGAATATTCTTTAAAGAACTAGCCTCTATAAATTTCCCACTACAGATGCTTCCGGGGTCGGATTGGGTGCTGTGTTGATGCAGCATGGTAGAGTGGTGGCGTATGCTTCGCGGCAGCTAAAGCCCCATGATGAGAACTACCCTACCCATGACCTAGAGTTGGTGGCTGTGATCTTCGCGTTGAAGATCTGGAGGCATTATCTGTACGGTGAGAAGTTCGAGATGTTCACTGACCATCAGAGTCTGAGGTATGTGTTCACTCAGAAGGACCTGAACCTTAGACAACGGCGTTGGATGGAGTATATGAAGGATTATGACTTCACCATGTCTTATCAGTCGGGCAGGATGAATGTCATCACCGATGCCTTGAGTCGAAAAGTCACGGTTAGTGCCTTGATGTTGAGGAAGTGGAGGCTCTGGGGACAAGTGCCCGAAGTGTCTTTAAGGCTCAACATTCCCCAAGAGCCAGGGTTAGTAGTGTTTGCGAGTCTGATTGTCACCCCTGCTATCCACCGTCAGGTGACAGAGGCTCAGCATGCAGACCCTGAGTTACCCCAGATTTTGGCTTTGGCTGATGTAGTGCTCGGCGAGGATGGTGCGGTGCGTTTCCGTGGCAGGCTGTACATCCCAGCCGAGGAGCAGGTTCGTCGTGTGATATTGCGTGAGGATCATGGGAGTAGGTACACCATACACCCGGGTGCGACGAAGATGTATCGAAACTTGTGGAGGCAGTTCTAGTGGCCTGGCATGAATGGAGATGTTGCCGAGTTCGTGGCCAGGTGCCTGACCTATTAGCAGGTGAAGGCGGAGCATCAGCGACCGGGAGGTGCGCTTCAGCCCTTGGAGGTTCTCGCGTGGAAATGGGACCACGTGACCACTGAATTTATGGTGGGATTATCGAGGACTCCGAGTGGGCATGATAGCATTTAGTTGCTCATGGATCGGCTGACGAAGATGGCTCAGTTGTTACCGATCAGAGTCAGTTGGGGTGTGCCCAAACTGGCACATTTGTATGTGGAGCAGATCGTACCCTTGCATGGGATTCTCATTTTTATCGTGTCCGATCGGGATCCGCATTTCACATCTGGTTTCTGGAGGAGTTTCCAGAGTTCTCTAGGCACTGAGTAAGCTTTTAGCTCGGCGTATCATCCTCAGTTGGACGGTCAGTCAGAGAGGACCATCCAGACTTTGGAGGACATGTTGAGGTCGTGTTGCCTGGAGTGGCAGGGGAGTTGATCCTGATCCCCAGCCCCCCCTCACAACACTCCGCTTCCTGCATGCCCCCCCCCACCGGCTACCATCCATCTTGTTGGCCATCATCTCCCTCTGCGGCTGTCACCCACGTCCAAAGTAGCCACCGCTCACCTCGCCGCACCCATCCAGCCCCCACCATGCACCCTCCACCTGCACTGTTCACACCCGTGAAGCACACTGTCGGGTGGGCTGAGCAAGTGCCAAGTTCCTCTCGGGGTGCCTTCATCATCACCGTCTAGTGTTACTCTACTCGACCTACCTTCCCACCAAGCCCCATGCAGAGAACCATGAACAGCCAGGCATTGCCAGTAGTGCCCGTCCCCTCCCTCAGTAATGCCGTCGTGTGTCCTCTGGCCGGTGACCATCGCTGCACTGTCAACTAGCTCACTGCCATAGAAGAGCCCCGGCCGCACGCCAACCGTCGCCAACCCCTGCAACAACGGGCTCCACGGTCGCTACTCTGCACCATCATCCCTAGCGCACGGCAACCGTTCATACATCCTGGACTCCGAGCACGATGCACCATCCCCTCCAAGCACATTGTCGGTGCCCGAGCGCCCCAGGCCAAGTACGTTGGCGAGCACGGCACCCCTCCCACCACCAAGCACGACGCTCTTCTGAGCTAGGCGACACCCAGGACGCTGCGAGCACCTAGGCCACACGATGAGCATGTCACTCCGCCATGCAACCCACGCCTAGCTCACCTCAAGCCGATGACGTCGAGGGCCCGAGCACGCTGTAGCATTCCAGCATCTAGTCCTCACTGGCGGTGACCTGTCTCCTCCCCGGCAATGTCAACTTGGTGCCCCTTTATGATCACTACCGGCCATCCGTCAATTGCTGCGAAGCCTCCTATTGGTTGTCGTCCCGAGTGCTGTACCCTCCGAGCATGGCGAGCACGGCAACCGGCTAGGCATCCTTGTGTCTGAGCATGGCAACCCAATCCCCTCTGAGCATGGTGCCACCGTCTGCGCTCCCATTGACGCTCGGCTCTCCCATCTACAACCTGCAGGCGGCCCACGCGAGCTCCGATCTCCGCCCCCACCTCCGCTCTCTCTCTCTCTCTCTCCCTCCCTCTCTCTCTTCCTCTTGATTAGGTTTCACAATCTCACCTTTTATTACTGTAGCATTCCATTTCCTTTACTGCAGTAGATAAAAAAATGTGAGGAAATTGCGATTCTTCTCATGCTTCTTCTGGCGTGCCGCCTCTTGAGAAGAAAGGGGACTTTGCATTGGAGGTGAGACTGATTTGCCCCCAGAATTTTACTTTTTACTCCAGGCCGGCTCCTTAGGAGTTTTGGTACAGCGGCTCCTTCTGGGGGTGACCTTAGTCCAGTTGGCCTCCTCCGGTTGCACCTGGAAGGTGGCATTGATTGCTTGAGCAATTATCTCAGGCGGCAGCTCCTGGAACTCTGCCAGTCTGGAGTGGGGCCCTTGGGGGCATGGTGACTTCGTCGTCTTTGCTTTGACAGGCTCCTTCGTGGGCTCAAAATGTTGAGGCCTTTCTGCGATTGGCGGCCTCGCTGGCTTGACAGGAGCTTTGGGTGGAGGCTCCCTCACCTTCGCCTTGCCTTTATTGTCTGGCAGAGGGTTTTCCCTTATGACGATGCCGGGTTGACTCGGCCTGGGATGGGGTTTGGAATTCTCTCCCACGACTTGGCTTTTAGGGCTCTGGGCCTTAGGCCCCTCGCACATGGCCTTGCCTTTATTGTCTGGCGGAGATTTATGATTCTCCGTAGGCTCACTCGGCCGGGTGAGTCGAGAGAAAACCTCAGTTTCTTGCCGAATTTGTTGGTGAATCCTCTCGGCGGCTTCTCTAAGACGCCGCAGTGCCATAGAGTTCCCCTGTGCATCGATCTCGCCTCTTTGAATGAGGACTTCAATGCAGTCTTGGACTTCTGGGCATTGCCAGGTAGGGTGAGACACCCTAGCGTGATATTTGCAGTAACAGGGATGACTCTTGGCCGTCTCATTGTAGTAGGTCGGTGGATCATGTGTCAGCACCCGGCTGTCTTCCAAGAGCTTGCCAAAGATCTTCTCAGTGTCTTCCTTAGGAAAAGAACACTGATGGGAAGGTCGCCACCCGGGGTACCATAGTGTAGATTTAGGTGGCTGGGAACTGGCTTCTTGGGAGCTGACTCCCTCTTTCTGTGGCTCGGAGAGCTGAAAAGCCGCTGCAGTATGAATGACATTGACAGAAAAGTGAAGAGTCCTCCGTGCGTGCGGCTGCGGTGGGTCCACGAGGGATTCTCCCATGGTGACCTTCCCTCACCTGATCAGGTCCTCGGCGAGGTCCTTGAAGGGCTGGCAATTATAGATAATGTGACCAACCACCTCATGATAGGGGCAATAACCCTGATGGAACTTGGGCCTCATGCTTCTGCCAAGTTCGTTGAGTTCGACACGACGTCGAGTCAACACCTATTTCATATTCTAACCTTGGCTTAGGCCTCATGCCTCTGTCGAGTTCGCTGGCTCCGACAGGACGTCGAGTCAACACTTATTTCGTATCCTGCCCTTGGCTTAGGCCTCACATCTTTGCCGAGTTCATTGACCTTAACATGATGTCAGGTCAACATATATCTTATATTCTTTCCTTGGTTCAGGCCTCACATCTCTGTCAAGTTCATTGACTTTGACATGACGTCGAGTCAACACCTATCCCATATTCCACCCTTGGCTTAGGCCTCACGTCTCTGTCAAGTTCGTCGACTTCGACATGACGTCGAGTTGACACCTATCCCATATTCCACCCTTGGCTTAGGCCTCATACCTCTGTCAAGTTCGTTGGCCTCGACACGACGTCGAGTCAACACCTATTTCATATTCTAACTTTGGCTTAGGCCTCACGCCCCTGTCAAGTTCGTTGGCTTCGACATGACGTCGAGTCAGCAACTATCCTGTATTATATCCTTGGCTTAGACCTCACGTCTTTGTCAAGTTTGTTGGCTTCGACATGGCGTCAAGTCAGCACTTATCCCATTTTCTCTCACGTCTTTGTCAAGTTCATTGACCCTGGCATGATGTCAGGTCAACACATATCCTATACTCCTCCCTTGACTTAGGCCCTACATCTTAGCCAAGTTAGTTGACTTTGACTGTCTGTCGAGTCAACAACCATATTTCACCCCGACCCAGACCCTACGTCTCTCCCATTTTAGTTGGTTTTGGCATTGTGACGAGACGTCAATAACGTCTGTTTCTGCCCTTGTTCTGGACATACCGTCTGAGCAAGGTTTGTTGACTCTGACATCCCGTCGGGTCGACATCAATATTTCACCTATGGTTCAGACCTCCAGTCTGACCAGTCAATGAAAGACCCCTCTACCTCTGGCTCAGACCTTTCGTATTATCAGTTAATAAAAAGACCCATTCACCTCTGGCTCGAACCTTTCGTCCAGCTAGTTAACAAAAAGACCCTTCTATCTTTGGTTCGGACCTTCCGTCCGACCATAGAACAAAAAGACCCTCTTACCTTTGGTTTGGACTTTCAGTCCACCCAGTCAACAAAAAGAAAACTATTTTTCTTTGGTTCGGACCTTCCGTCCGACCATAGGAGTCACCGGCATCCCGGTACCCCCTGCAGTGACAACTTCGGGTGCGGACACATTGCGACGAGCGTCCGCAACACTACTGTCGGCTCGGGTGAAAGCCTACACTCGAGCCACCCAGCCGCTTGCCTTCACTACAGACTTCGCGTCTTGGTGGTCCACCCCGGTATGCCCGATGAATGGCCCTGTGCCACTAGCACTCGCAGGCTGAGTTTTCTCGGCCTACCACCTTGGAGCGGAGTCATCTTCCGCTCCCCAGAAGAAGCACCGTCGTAGCCATAAAGGCAAGTGACCCATTGCTACTACCAGCAACTCTGGCAAGACCATTCTTGTCGGAGACTTACAAATTCTCCTGGATGGGGGTTAACCCATTATTCTTTCGGAACGGATCGTCCCTACGGTCCCCATCACCAATCACTTTAGCCTCCCGCGTCGAACGTGGGAAGACAAGGCAGAACTTAAGTGGGCGGACGCTTCGACAATGGCCCGAAAGCACCAGCACCAGTTTGGCACTCAAGGTCCCAAGTCTCGTCAGAGGAACAAGGACGCGGGAGACCAGTAGTCAGACTTGAGAAGGATCTAGGTCACCCCGGAGGAAGCTCAAACTATCTGGAGAGCACCCCTCAGCAACCCCTTTCGGGCACTAAGGCGTCGCGCCAAGCAAGGTGCGACTGACCCTGCAGCCGCGCCATCTAGCGGCACCCAACCCTTCATCGCCTCTCGCACAGATAGGCGGAAATAGAGACGGGCTCGCTCTGGGCCCCATCGGCATCCAGCCCCAAGCTCTCCTCAAGCAGATGCCACGATGGAGAGTCCTCCGCAGCGTTCCTCGGTCTTTGATAGGCTGGGGACACCTAGCCGCCCCAACAGGCACTCCCAGAAAAGGTGGACGGTCTGGCTCCTCAATGATGTAGCCAGGGTGTTCGTGTGTTATATCGCCGGACACCAACCTGAGATTCAGACCGAAGATCTGAACCTACCTATATCTCACCTTAGGAGGCCTCGTCATCCGCCTCCGCCGCCGGCTCCAGTCGGCCACATCGGCACTTCTGTCGGACCTCAGGCGTCCACACAAGTGGAAGAAGTTCCCACCGAGGAGCGTGTCACCCCTGTCAATGCAGAGTCGATCAACAATGATCCTCCCACCGGTGAAGTCCAAGAGGTGACTCTTGAGACTCTTATGAAGGAGAACCAGCAGGTTCGGGAGGCCATTGGCTCGCCTCGCCAGGAGGCATTGATGTTATCAGGGGGTGGAATGGCCATCATGTTGCAGGTGCAGCCCCGAAGTATTTCTTCCAACTGCTTTATTATGATCTCCTTGTCTTTATAGAACAAGGAGAGTTCTTCTGGGATGAGGAGCCTTTCGTCATTTTTAATCTTCTGGATCATCTCTTAGACCTAGCTTCTGAGGTGAGCTCGCTTCTACATTTCTTCCCACGGGATGCAGCTATCGAGTGGGATAGCTCCCATAGGATGAGGAGGGATGTATTCCTCCAGGTCATTAATGAGCCACTATAGCCTCTGGAGAGGCATTAGCTCAGCTGGCAATTGTAAGTCAGCTGCTTGCTCAGCTTGTTTCTTGAGCTATCTTTTGAGGTTCTTCCTCCTATTCTTCTCCTATGTGTTAGCGATGGCCGCCTCCACGGGAGTAGGAGGGAGAGGTGCTGGAGCTAGAGTTGATAAATCCTCGTGAGGATATCTCCGAGCTAATGTCTTGGCAGGGTAAGGTCGACGACTTTTCTTTGCCCGGATTTCAATCCAGGCACCTTCCTCTTGTTGTATTTGAAAGGTGGCATTGATCTCCTGCTCGATGACCTCAGGTGGTAACTCCTAGTATGCCGGAATGTTGGGACTAGCATCCGAAGACGTGTGTGCAGTTTGCTGCCTTACCTGCGGTGGTGAAGGAGGTATCCCTTGAAAGGCTAGTATGCTGGGGCCGGCGTCCGAGGACGTGTATGCAGTTTGATGCCTTACCTGCGATGGCAAAGAAGGTATCCTCTGATGAGCTGGTGTACAAGGGCCGGCGTCCGAAGACGTATGCGCGGTTTGATGCCTTACCCGCGATGGCAAGGTCTTCTGTTGAGATGTAGACTGGGGGACTCACCTGGAGTCTTGCCCCTTAACCTTTCCTTCATCATCTGACTTGGAACAGGGGCTGGTGATAGTCGAAGACGCAGTAAGGTATTGTCAATCTGGGTAGTTACCCTGACTTTGCATGTCGAGCGGGCCTTGTGATGAAGGGTACGACTTACTGGCCAAAGTCACTGAAGGCTCCGAATATGTCTTCTCTATGATCTGGGATGGGTTTCCAGGCATGCAGAGAGGACCCAAAGGCTCGTCGGTCAGGGAGACGTGACACAATTGCACCAGAACCTCACCCTACTTTTGCTTTCCTTTCCTATCTCCTAATACTAGAGATGGAGGTAGGGTAGGAGGGGAGCGAGAGGAACTTGGGGCACCCATCATTGTCTCGCTTACCAGGACATCCTCTTGACTGAGAAGGACTCAGAGTAGCCTGGCAGTATCCTCCTTGGAGAATGGGAGGGACTCCAGCTCTTGCCAGGGCCGCCATTGCATGGTCTAAGTAGCAGGGGCTGGCCAGCTGGCAGTCGGTGTCTGGGCATCTGGAGGGGCTGGGGTGGCAGGAGGATGGATGACGTTGACTGAGAAATCACTTAGCTCAGCCTCCTGACTAGTGTCCCACTCCATGTGCCTTCATAATCGCTCGAGAGCTTCTCGATTATCAGTTTGAAACTCGAGCCATTCTAGGGTATGTCGATAAGGCAGCCCGTGCCCATTTGCTTGAGGAGGTTCTGGTTGCTCTGGTGCATTTCTGGCGATGCCCATGGTCTCTTCAATAGCTTGTCAAAGTCTTAGAACCACCATAGAGTTTCCCTCAGCATCGATTTGCTCCCACTGGATCTGTTCCTGGATTAAGTATTGAACTTCCTCACAGGATTCAATCGCGTAGCAAATTCTGGCGTGAAAAGGGCAGTACTAGGGATGACTGAAGTCCCATTGGGTGTAGTCTATCGGTGGGTCACGGGGCATGATTTGCCCCCTCTCGATGAGGACATCAAAGAGCCACCTAGTCCTTTCTTTTGGAAAGGAGAGGGGTATGCGGTCATGCCAGGGTCTCTACCCCAGATACCATAGTGAATGCTCGCCTTGGCTGGTGTTGGGCTCCTCTACTTCGACATCAGAGAGAGAGAATGCAGCCATCATGTGAATCACATTAGTCGAATAGTAAACCACACACACTCCCTTGGCTAGCCTAGACCACACATGTGGCTGCGGGGGATCGACGAGACCACTCTTCATTTTAATGAGGCCATCTCGAATCAACTTCTGTGCCTGAGTCTTGAAGACGTTGCAATCTTCAAGAGGATGGCCTAGCATGCGATGATATGGGCAGTAGCTAGGGTCATCAATTTTTTAAGCCTCGTCTGGCTTCCGAGCTTCTTGCAGCTCGATAATCTTCTGGGCCATGCAGAGGTCGAAGAGCATCTTCATATGTTCCTTTTTAGGAGAAGGGTGTCTTCATATGCTCTAAAAAGGAAGGGGCAGCCGACTTGTCTGCTGGCTTCCTGTCAGGGCCACTTGAATCACCCACTTTGCTAGCTTTGGTAGTGGGGGTGAACTCCATGATGTTCACCTCTTTACCAGGTTAGCATTCTCGCGCCTGTTTACCCTTTGCTGAAGTGTAGCTTGGGTTATCAGCAAAGAACATCTCTATTTCGGTGACTCCCGAGTTGAGTTAGTCGAAGCCTTTGATATTGGTGTCGAGAAGCTTTTCGCAGATCTCGGCTGCCAAGCCTCTGTGGCATATGGCGATGGCATACTCCTAGACTGGAGGATTAATGCACCTCATGCTGAGGTCTCACCATTTTTTGATAAAGTCAAGGACGCCCTCACCCTTCTTCTGCCAGAGAGAACAGAGCTCGGCCAGGGAGATCTTACCCTCAGCCGTCTGGAAATGGTCTAGGAATTTCTTCTGGAGATCTGCCCAATCGATCACTGAGTTGGGCTTCAGGCAAGAATACTACTGAAAGGTTATTCCCGTAAGTGAAGTGGTGAAGTATCGAAGGAGATATGACTCGTCCAACGCTAGCCGCCCACGGCCGTAATGTAGTAGGCCAAGTGCTCATGTGGAGACCCTTGCCCGTCGAACTTCTGCAACTTCGGGGGCTTGGCGTACTCCGGAGGGAGCTTTTTTAGCAGGTGATACAGTGGGTAGGGGACACTGTAGAGGTCTATAGTGGCAACCCCTTCCCCATACTGGGCGAGCTTCATCTCAACGATCCGCTCGATCATCTGCCGTTGTGCCACAAGATTCTCTAGCACTGGAGTGTTGGATGCCCGCGGATGAGCTTCAACTGGGGGCGTGTCGAACCCGACTGCTATCGGGGTTCGGGAAGCCGCTGCTGAGGTGTTGGCACCATTGTGCCCAACTGGTAGTGCCAGTGCTTCAGTCGGAGGCCTAGCAAGTTGCTGAGGGTGAGGGTCTCGTTCCTAAAAAAGGTCATGCTGGAGGGCCTTCAACTGTTGGTTCTCCTTCATGAGAGTCTCGAGAGTCACCTCTTGAACCTCATTCACTGGAGGATCATTGTTGGCCGGATCCACATTAAGATCGAGACATGGTTTTGGACGTCTTGAGGTGCTATTTTATCTTGATTTACGTATCCATGAGCTTTGAGAGTCTTGGTGATCCCTTAGGTCTCCGTGATTCATATTATGCGGATGTTTTTTCTTTATTGGTATTTTACCATGACTTTGGCTTAGGGATTAGGCTGATTGGTGGCATGTTACAGCTTTTGTGCGACGATCTTGACCCTGAGTCGTGAGACTCAAGGATCATTATGTCAGCAAGTCTAGTTGTTGTCCCGAGTTTGAAGGCAGTTTAGTGTGCTGCCTTATGTCTTGTGGCTTGTGCTTGGTGTTCTGAGGTATGTGCGACAGTGCATGTTTAGCCTGTCCGTACTTCAGCACTGATGTTTCGGAGTCTCTGTGTCTTGTGAGCCTCCACTAGTCGTAACCTGACGACACTTTCCTGTGTGTCGGCCCACCTGGGAGTGGTGGCGGGGTGAGTTCATGATATATGATTTTTAGCCTAGTTTCCATGGGCCCCCTTGCCTTGCAGTAGCGTCCTATTGGGGGGGGGGAACTAGCTAGAGGCCTGACTCAAGGCATTAAGCTTGTGTGTGCACACGTGGTTAGGGGCATTTGGACGAGCACTGATGGGCGTAACCCTGACTAGTCGTTACTGTTGTTCCTTGTACTTGGTTCTATGAGTATCTCATTTACCACCGTTCTAGGTGTGTTGGAGATACTTGTGGCGCAGTGTAAGACGCCAGTGGATGCATCTGGCTGTTCTTCTAGTGTGGAGGTGCCCCTATCACATGATGCATGACTTTAGTGATTCTCATATTTCATGACTTTTTCAGGTAGTCTATTCTTGGCTTTAACCTGAGGTCAGCTTAGTGTAGCATGCACGATGATCTAGTTGTGTATGCATTCGTGTTTCTTGACTGTGTAGGTCATTTGTAGGGCTTTTGCCTATTTTGGTGAGCCTTAGCTTTGGAGCTAATGCTCTGTCCACGGATCGGTAACTCCTAACTTTGTAAGATCAGGGTTCACCTTTCTGTTACTGTTTGGAGTAGCTTTGAGAGTCGTGGTTCGGTAGTCGTGTTTCTATCTTTTATGGCTTTACTCTTCCTTTTATCCGTCATTACTCCTGTTTTTACAGCTTTATTGTTGTAGCTTAGCACTACTATTACTTCTGCTCTTTCTGCTCTTCCTGCTTTACTGTTTAGCATTGCTAGCCCCTGCATCCCACACCCCAGCCCCCCTCTCCTACTGCAACTCAAGTCCGTCCTCCACAGCTCCAAGCGTCCACGGCATCCTGGAGCCTCCCCGTCCTCACTACGCCCTCCCGTGGATCGAGAAGGCCTCGCTGCGGTCTTTTGCAACCAGTCTGCAGCAGAGGTCAAGCTTGCAGAGACTACGCCGGTGTCCACGGTGTGAACCAGCCAAAGCTTTCTTCTGTGGAGTCGTACGTCATCGAGTCAGCTTCGTTCCAGAAGTGATCCGGTGGTGATCCGACCTCATCACCGTTCGCGCCGCCCATTCTCGTGCAACTGCGCCAGACTCGGGTCTGAACCAGAGCACCATATGGTCACAGCTCCACTACCCGCCCCAGTGCGATTTAGCCAGAGCTCTCTTGACGAGAGTTCTGATCCTCTAAAGCAACAAAGTACCAGAGGTGGTCCCACCTGCTTTCGACATCATCTCTGTCTGTGGCGTCCAATCTCCCACAGGCGCACCAGACCCGGAGCCCCTGTTCACCCAGGATGAGCTTCTGTCAAGTCGGCCCTGACACCCCTTCTTCCAGTCCGTTTCAGGCCATGCTGCCTTCATCAAAGTTGCGGCCCTCGACGAAATGAAACCAACATAAGTGGTTTCGTCATGTTCCAACGTCAGCACTGGGAGTTCCACCCCATTCTTGGACGTCCTATCCTATTGTTCATCTAGAAATCTGACACCGGCTGTTCCTGCGACCACGCCCAGCGAGGTGATCAGACAGCCACCCCCTTCTGAGGGCTCGTAGACCTCCTAGTCAGCAACGTCCCCGACCTGGTCCTGCAGCGATTGGAGTTCTGCAGCGCCCGTGCCGGCCGTCGCACCACATCTGCGTCGACCAGTCCAGCCGAGCAGAACTACACCGGCCTGCTGCAGCTGCCGCCGTCCCCATCCAGCGCCGTCAGCTCGACACTAGACTTCCAGGCGTCCGTCAAAATCCCTCGGTCTTCATCCAGGAGTTGGCTGCGTCGTGAGTGGACACCCAAGCTTGGCGTACGGGTGACAGTTGCTTACCCCTCCCCGCGATCCCCCCTCCTGCGTGAGGGTAGTATATGTAATAATTGTTTCCCCTGCTCGTGAACCCCCCCTCCCTACGTGGAGCGGAGTGCATGTAATAGTAAGAACGACATCAAGCCTCCCCGACGCAGCATGGGATGGGCAAACCATTACATGCACTACCCTCGCGCAGGAGGGGGGAACGAGGGGAGGGGAAACCAAACTGCCGATCTGCGCTTGCTTGTTCCATAGCGTACGCCTAGCTCGGACGTCCAATCATGGTGATGTCAATGCCTGGACGAAGCCTGGGGGGATGCCGAAGGATGCCTGAAAGTCCGACGTCGAGCCGATGTCGCTGGAAGGTGTAGGAGGTCGCAGCCGATGGCCTGAGCAGTTCTGCCTTGCAGGACTGGATGGCGCGGTCGTGGTGAGTCGACAGGTACGCTCGCTGTAGAACTCCAAAAGTGACGGGACCAACTCGTGGGTGTAGCTGATGGAGAGCACGACGAACCCTCAAAAGCTGATGGCCGTCAGATCACCTCGCCGGTTGTGGTCGCCGGAATGGTCAGTGTCAGGTTCCTGGGTGAACAGTAGGACAGGTCAACAATGGCCATGGTGTAATCTTCTGTGCCGATGTCAGAATCAGACGAAACCACTTGTGTTTTCTTCGTATCATCGAATGTCACAACTTTATAGAAGACTGCTCGGCCTGAAACTGAGAGAAGGATGGAGTATCTGGGCCGACTATGTGGCAGTCTGTCCTGGGCGAATAGAGAGTTTCGGATCTGGCGCGATCGAGGGAAAATGGACACCCCAGGTGGAGGAATTGTTGAAAGAAGGTAGGACCACCTCTGGTTCGTCGGCGCCTCGAAGAAGAAGAACTCTTGTGAAGGGAGTTCTGGCCGATTCGCACAGGAGAAGTTGGTGTCGGCGTTTCCAAGTGGCACTCAGAAACAGGTGCGGTCTGGGCGCAGTTGCACGGAAACACCTGTAGCGGTTCATGCAGTTGACAAAAGGAGACGGGACCACTTTAGGAGCGTGGCCGACTCGAAGGTGGACGACTTTGCTGAAGATGCCTTGAGCCGAATCTTGCTGTGGATGCTTCTAGAAGGTCTGCTAAATGAACCTCTGATGCTGACTAGTAGCAGATTGTAGCAGATCGAAGCTTCTCACTCCACGGGGAAAGGAGCGATGACAGGGCGACTCCGGGGATTGTTGTGGGCGCACTGAGGAGAGGGGAGGAGAATGTGGGTTGCAGAGGGAAAGGGAGCTAGGGTGTGGGGTGCTGGTGAGGGCGGCTGGGGTTTGGTATGGGGTGGGGCGCACTTGGTTGGGGAAGGGAAGGGTGACAGGAGCACTACCCACTAGAAGAACGACCGGATGCATCCCCTGACGTCTTACACCGCGTCACAAGTGTCTAGCTATAGCGCCCCGCGCGCGAGACTCAGACACGCACGAGTACCACAACAAGGACTAGTTGGGGTCACGCTCGTCAGTGCGTGTCCTAAGCCCCCAACTACGTGTGCACACACAGACCATCTGCTCTAGATCGGGTCCTCTAGCTAGCTTTTCCCCCCACCGGACTCTGGTGGCAAAGGCAAGGGGCCCATGAAGACCAACCTAAAAACCGTCTAACTCAGGTCAAGATCTCCACCACTCCCGGGTGGGTCCGCACCCGCGTGCGCAGGAAGCTATGACTAGTGGATAGGTCACTGGAAGGTAGACTCTGAAGTCACGAAAATCGACTCCGAAAGTAAACGAGTACAAGGATCACTCCTCGTACAACACTGATTCATGGTGACGTAAGCTGAAGACGCCACATCCCGGGACCCCCACAGCGCCTCACACCTGGTCCCCACACGATGCCTAGCATCAGTCAGACCACAGGTCAGCATGTGGATCAAGGTCCGCTCACCTGGGACTCGAATCGACATGGAAGAAACCACCGGCTAGGCCTCAAACGATGAATGGTCCATCATTGGCCACTCAAGGTGCACGACTGAGCCGCATCCACGCATGGGAGAACGGACGGTCCAACCTAGCCGTCCGTCACTCCCAGCGAAAATTAGACTATAACACGCCTGCCCATAGGCGTTATAGTGCTTAACGGACCAACACATGTGCGTTAAGCCCCAAGTCACGGAAGGAAACATAACACGCTCCTCTAGGTGCGTTATGTACATAATGGAGCAATCATGGTGCGTTATGTCACGGGGTGAAAACAGATTATAACGCACTCCTCTAGGGACGTTATAGACCTTAACGGACCATCTCCGATGCGTTAAGTGGAGGGCAAGGGCGTTAAGTATAACGCACCTTCCCTAGGGTGCCATAGTACATAACGGGTCTCCCTAGGCGCGTTATGTGACCAAGACTCCCAACGGTTAAAAAATAACAGTTGGAAACCCATAACGCACCACCACCGGGGCGTTATGTCTGACATAGCGATCAGTCGTGGGACTGTTAAACCCACGAAGACTAGACTCAAATCACGCGAAGCATAACGCCCCTACCTGGGCGCGTTATGCACATAACGGCCTTATCCGTTCTGTTTAGTTCTGCACTGACCTCTGAAACTGACTTATAAGTTCTGATACATGTTCCTTTTCTGGCCATGTACATATGCATACATATTCCATTAAGTTTTGATTCTAACTCCTTTTAGGCTGCACATAGATGTATGTTGTCTCCATGATCCTATATTGATTTTGCTAAGACATGGCATACGGATTTCGTTCAAAGTCTGCTATGCATTTTCTCATTGCATGTCTGAGTATAGTTTAGTGCATCGTCACATGCCTTTTGCCTAAGATCCTTATGAAGTCCGAGCCTTGGTTTCACGTCGTCCGAGTTTGGTTTCACGTCGTCCGAGCCTTGGTTTCACGTCGTCCGAGCTTGGTTTCACGTCGTCCGAGCCTTGGTTTCACGTCGTCCGAGCCTTGGTTTCACGTCGTTCGAGTTTGGTTTCACGTCGTCCGAGCTTTGGTTCGTGAAGTCCGAGCCTTGGCTTCACATCGTCCGGGTTTTGGTTTCATGTAGACCGACCTGGCTGCGTCAGGCTCGACCCTCAGTTGATTTCGCTCGGCTTATATCCTTCAAGCCTGCTCTTCTTGGCTTGACTCTCGGCATATGTCTTTCGAGCCTGTCTCCTTGACTTCGCTCGGCTTATGTCCTTCTTGGCATCGCTCGGCTTACGTCTTCTTGACTTCGTTCGACATGTCTTTCAAGCTTGTCTCCTTAACTTCGCTCGGCTTACGTCTTCTTGATTTCGCTCGGCATTTGTTCCTCTTGGTTTCACTCGGCGTCTGCTCCTCTCGGTTTTGCTCGGCATCTGTTCTTCTCGCTCGGCATCTGTTCCTCTTGGTTTTGCTCGGCATCTGTTCCTCTCGGCTTCGCTCAGCATATGTTCCTCTCAGTTTCGCTCGGCATCTGTTCCTCTTGGCTTTACTCGGCATCTATTCCTCTCGGCTTTGCTCGGCATCTGTTCCTCTCGGCTTTGCTCGGCATCTGTTCCTCTCAGCTTCGCTCAGCATCTGTTCCTCTTGGTTTCGCTTGGCATCTGTTCCTCTTGGTTTTGCTCGGCATCTGTTCCTCTCGGCTTCGCTCGGCATCTGTTCCTCTCGGCTTCGCTCGGCATCTATTCCTCTTGTTTTCACTCGGCATCTATTCTTCTTGGCTTTGCTCGGCATCTATTCCTCTATGTTTCGCTCGGCATCTGTTCCTCTTGGTTTAGACGAACAATGGTTGAACCACCGGGGTCAACCAACAATACTACGGACTCATCCCATAGCGCGGTCACAAAGGGGCCACTCAAGGAGATGAACGGTCTAGGTAAAGGCCTTTCCAAGGGGGCTGAACGGTTTCATAGAGGCCGCCCAACGGGACTAGGCGGTCCAATTGAACTGGCCTATTACAGTAACAGTCAGAATAGTTTTGACCAAATCTCTCAAGGGAATAGAATAGTTAGGGGCAAACTTCCCCATGAACCGCCACAAACTGTTGACCAAGGTCAACCATGCTAAGCGGTCACTAGCTGGCCACTCAACAGCAGGGGAAAACTGGCACGGTTGGAAACCAACCGCCCAAGGCGACAAAACGGCTCCCAACAGGCCGCTCAAGCCCCAACACAGTCTATCACGGGACCGCTCAAACCTGAACCGACACACATTGAACGGTCACACGTTGGACCGCTCAATAACCTAGATAGTCTCTGGTATGATCGTTCAGGCGTCATGGCGAGTAACCAGGGGATCGACCCGATCATGGCCTTTCCACGCCCCGTTCGTTCCAAAATGAAGGGGATACAACCACAACCACACGACCGATCATTTAGACTCTGACAGGGGTAAGATCGGCTGAGAAACGGCGAGAAACAGGCAATTCTACAGAATTGACCCAAATGGAACCACTGGACTTCCCGGGCTCCTAACGGTCCCGAATGACCACCATTCAACACGAAATCAGCGGCAATGGAATGCTGACGTTCCAGGGAGTCATTTGACACCAACTAATCGAAAAATTGTCACCATTTTTTGGTAAACCCTACGAACTCCCAAAAACCACAATGAGTCTAAACTCGCTCGTTCTAGCACTGTTCGACATGAAACTGGGGAGGGAACGTACAGAAGAAGTAGGTGATCCGTCTCCCTACCTCCACCAAAGAAACCGTACGCCGAAGTGACTAAACCATGCCAAAAATGTCAGAACATGAACCGCGCCGAGTTTGAATCCACCGTGGGATTGCGTCGCACCACGCTCAAACTGTCGCCCCATCTCGCGTCCCGATCACTCCATCGCGTCCCCGCCTCGACCAGCTCCGCAACGGTGTGCACCCCACGTCGAGAGACCCAGTGAGGAGAGAGAATGAGAGAGAAAGAAAGGTGAGAAATGAGGGAGGAGAGAGGGTGTGAGGGTTAAATAGAATATTCTCGCCTCAATCATAACTCCTCAGATAGGAGCTAGAGGGAGAATCACTGACACACAGAGATTTATTCTTTATTCCCTGATCAAGCACATCAAGCTCTGTCTGCCAGAAGTGATGGTTCAAGTGATGAAAAGCTACATAAAGACTAATAGGCACCTTCCATATGCAGCACAATTAACTGTAATCTTTAAGAAGTCAGATGTCCCGTTGGTGGGAGAGGCACCTACTGAGATTAAGAAGATGAATATCTTCAATATGGACTTCATCTCTAACTTCTTGGGCCTAGAATAAACTCCCACCGGCCAAATAAAGAGAAAGAAAGAAAAAAGATCAGACAGACAGGGGAAGAGACAGGTATCTCCAAGAGTTTTTAGTGAAGAAGAAGGAGCAGCTCTAGCTAAAGAAGAAATGGAACTGGCAGAACAACAAGAGAAAGCTCAGCAAGAACAGTCCCCAAGAGTGACAGGTCAGGAGATTTTGGAACACCATGAAGAACTCCTGCCAGAGAAAGAAGCTGAGGATATAAGGGCTCCAGCTGAGCCGATTGATGCACAACTAGATCATTCCATTGGTGAGTTGTTTGACACTTTTGGTCAATAAACAGAGATTCCTCAGCCGCCAATGGAGCAATTGGTGCAGACTGAACAGGAAGAAGAAACAGAATCAGCTGAAGAACCCGTGTTTGATGAGGCTTCAATGGCTGCATTTGTTGATAATGTCATGATTGGAGTCATGGAAACATGCTTGGAAGACATTGCTGATACTGTTATCAATGAACCTGAAAATCTGGATCTGGCTGAAGAACAAGTAGGAGAGGCAACAGAGATTGAAAAACCAAAAGAGACTGAAATGGCTGAAAAAGAAGTTGTAGAGATGGAAACAGTTGAGGAACCTGCAAGGATTGCGCCATCTGCTGAGGAAGCTCAGGCACAACAAGCTGATATACCGGATTGGGCTCCTTCAACATTGGTCTACTCAAGACCTTCAGAAGATGATGATCATGCAGGCCCTGCACCTATGTATGGACCTTACTTGGGTGAGCTGGTATGATTTGGTACTACACCCTCTGATCAAGAAACTGGACCTGCTCAACAGGTCATGGAAGAAGCGAGTACATCTGGTGAGTCACTTGGCACACCCCCTGAGCAGGAACAAGCAGCACCTGCACCCACTGTGACAGAATTACTGGTACTTCTGGCAAGTCCCAGTTTAGAGGATTCAAGAACAAGAAAAGACCCAAGAAGCGATTTTATCTGCAGACTTTGTTTGGTGCTACCAAGCAGTCAGCCCAATCTTTCCAGCAGCGATAGAATTCTGTGAAAAGCCAGTTTAAAGGTTGTGCGCGATGTGGTGGTAGCCACCCAGGCAAACCATGCTCGTTGCCGGTGGTGTGCTTTCGATGTGACCAACCAGGTCATGTGGTGAGAGACTGTCCGATGAGGGCAATTCTGGTGCAGTTTGCTCCAGCAGCTTCATCCCAGTCGTCTCAATCACAATTCAGGCCTCCGCTCCCGCCACAGCCGCCATCTCAACAGATTTTTCCTCAGGCTTCAGCAGCGTCTTCTTTCCAGTCTTCTGCAGCTGCTGGTAGAAAGTTGAAAGGCAAAGTGACTCACATCTCAAGAGCTGAGGCTGTAACTTCCAACCTTTTCGAAGGTACGATTACTATTTTTGGTTGTGCAACCCGTGCTTTATTTGATTCTGGTGCTTCTCACTCCTTCATTTCTGAGGACTTTATTACATGCATCGAGGAGCCCATAATTGAAGTAGCATGTGATTTAATTGTTGAACTGCCATCCGGGGATTTCATGGCGACCCCGTTGTGTCTTGAAGACTCACACGTTGTGGTTAGTGATCGGTAATTGCCGGTGAGACTTTATGCGTTGTAGTTGGCAGACTATGATGTTATTTTAGGTATGGATTGGCTAGAGCAGTACGTTGCTATGGTTGATTACAGATCTGAGAAGGTCTATTTTCAGCCACCTGGGAGATCGACATTTTATTTTCAAGGTATTCGATCCCGTTCCTCTTGTTTAATTATTTCTGCTATTTGAGCCTGTAGATTGCTTAATGTAGGGTGTCAGGAATTCTTAGCTTCGGTGGTTGCTCTTGAGGCACCACGGCAAGATGTCAGAGGTATACCCGTAGTTTCTGAGTTTCCTGACGTCTTCCCTGATGAGTTACGAGGCTTACCTCCAAACCGAGAGATAGAAATGGTGATTGAATTAATTCCAGGTACAGCACCTCTTGCTAAGGCACCGTATCGCATGGCTCCAGCTGAGTTAGCAGAATTGAGAGCACAGTTACTTGAGTTGCTTGAAAAAGGCTATATCAGGCCCAGTTTCTCTCCGTGGAGTGCTCCCGTCTTGTTTGTTAAGAAGAAGATTTTTCTTCCTCGGGTGCGCAGGTCAGTTCACTCAGAACTAGCACCGGTACCCCGCCACTGTTCACCCTCTACCTTCACACTCCGACCTCCTCTGGTGCCCTTCCTGGTTTGAGAACAAAGAAGACTCATTACAGACACGCTCGCTTTAGTCACACACCATTTTGACGACGGGAGCGATCGTGACGGTGCCGTCTTCCTGAGAGTCATCCTCCACAGACTGTGCCGAATCAGTCCGGCCTGCAGCCAGAAATGGCTTGCAGAAGCTACTACGACCTCAACTCCGCTCCTCTTGGTGCGCCGCTTGGCTGGGGCGTTCTCCTACCAGTCCTCCTTCCAACCCAGTTGATGGAGCCTCATTCGGAGTCCAGAGCTGTCCGTTCCGAATTTTCTCTCCCGGGTGCGCAGGTCAGTCCACACAGAACCAGCACTGATACCCTGCCACTATTCACCCTCTATCTATCTGCTCCGACCTCTCCTGGAGGCCTTCCTGGTTGGATATTGAAGAAGACTCGTAGACGGACACGTCTGCTTTTGTTCCGCACCATTTTGACTCCGGGAGTGCTTGTGACGACGTTGTCTTCCTGCTGTTGCACCCTGAGAATAGTCCCAGTTAGAGCTGAGCCACCCTAACCCAGAGTCAGCCACGACCAGCGACGACTCCAGGCCATTCCCTAAAAATTCTGGAGACTTCCTGCACCAGACAGCGACATCTGGGCACTGGTTTCGGCATCATCTGAGTTCGTTGCGACCCGTGGTGGTGACAAGATCGACTGCTGGTCAGTTTGTCCTGAAGCTGTCAGAATCGGCTGAGTGACTTCTTTGGTAATCTAGTGGTCTTCTTCCCCCACCCCGCCTGGCCGACTTAACGCCCCTCCCTGTGTGGAGGTAGTATTTTGATGTAATCTTAAGTTCCCTTCCCTTAGTCCAACCCCCCTGTGTGGGGAGTACTGCATGTATTGTTAATAGGGGAAGCGACATCGACGGAGTGTGCGGGGAATCCACACTTCCCCGCTCTCCCACGTCTTCGAGCGGAGTTGATTTCTTCAAACCAACTAGGTGAGCTCTAAACCTTGCTCCATAACTAATTCTTGTTCACTTAATATCTGGGACGTTGCTCCGTTGAGCAAGTGAGGGAGCGCCTGACCCCGGAGTACTGCACTCCTGAGTGGTCACCGTGGGTGTGTGAGAGGCGTTTACATCATTTTCTGTGCAATGTCTATTTTAGGGGTTTTTAGGTTAAAAATGCTTGAAAAATTGGTTAGGGCTGTTGTATTTGAGTTTTAATGCATGTTGTAGTTGTAAAAAATTTGTTATTCAACTTCTTCTACCCCTTTTCTTTTGTTTTGCGCCGATCCGGCTTGACCGGAGGGGAGTTCGGTTTCGAACTCGCCCCTCTCATTTCACAGAGAGTATAACGTGCCTGCCAGAGGCCGTTATACGCTTAACGGACCCTAGGGGGTGTGTTATGCATTGCATGGCGGACCACTCGAGGACCACTCTGCTATCGTGGTTTCCTGTAGGTCGATAGGTTGTGGGGCATGACGGACTAGTCCCAGTTCGCCATGGCCAATATGACACCCCACTCCTGGTGTGTTATATGGTGGGTTTAACTGTGGAGTTTTCTGAGTTTTCAACATTCGGGTGACTTTAACGGACCACTCCTGGTGCGTTATAGTCATATGGTGCACCTGTCGTGGCGCGCCATGGTCTGTGTAGTTTTAGATGTTTCTCTGGTGAGTATAACGCGTGGCATGAGGCACGTCGTACATTGCATGATGCCCCATCGGTGATGCATCATGGTCTACATGCTTGTGTTTTTGTAGGTGCACGGGTGAGCATAACGGCCTTGGGGAGGCACGTTATAGTCACATAGAGCCCCGCCCCTGGTCCGTTACCCTCTACTACTTTCGTA
Organism: Amorphophallus titanum; assembly: GCA_024336825.1. Taxonomy (NCBI): domain Eukaryota; kingdom Viridiplantae; phylum Streptophyta; class Magnoliopsida; order Alismatales; family Araceae; genus Amorphophallus; species Amorphophallus titanum. The sequence continues at coordinate 137,316 of JANBPO010006691.1, read as the reverse complement.
ATTGTAGAAATGCATGTTTAATTCCCGTCTAATGCATGCTACGCTATGTCTGTATTATATTCGTGCTATTTGTGATTATTGGCTCGTTCCTAGTATCCCAATGGAGTGCTTAGACTTTCAATGTGATGGAACCACTAGATGTAGCCCTAGACTTCCCGGATCGTCGACCCACCTGGGAGCGGTGGAGGGGCAATCCCGTCAAATGGTTTAAGCTAGTACCGTAGGCCCTCGGTCCGAGTGTAGTGCTCTACGGGGAGGGAAATCTAGCTGGAGGCCTGGCCCTAGGCACGGGTCGGTGTGTGCACACGTGGTTAGAGGCGAGAGTTGGCACTGACGAGTGTTACTCTGACTAGTTCTCGGTTGGTACAGTTTGGTTTGTCTTCTCGCTGGGTAAGTTCAGACTCGCGAGTTGCTTGAGACGCAGTGTAAGCCGTCAGGGGGCGCTTCTGGTCTCTCTCTTCTGGTGGAGAAGCAGTCTAGAATGAATGGCTCTTCCCTGTAGCCCCATTTCAGGGGAGCCAAAAATAGACCAAAGTGGGGCTTCTCGCCTTGGACCCGCCCAGTAGCCATATCCCACTTGGCTGGGGTAAACTGGGGTGTTCGCACCAGCTTGTCTTCTGCCGGCAACACAGCCTCGAGCCCCAGCATGGGTTCCCATTCCCAGGCCTCCCCTACCAGACACATTGGGATGCTCCTGGGGATGCTGTGTAGCAAACTATCCCGGGCCTGTAAGATTGCATGCTCCATCCCTTTCACGGTCCGCAGCTCCCGCCTTTCCTGAGACCGCAAATGCTTGAGGAAGCGGATCAGGTGCCTATCCTTCGGGAAGTCCCCCCTATAGTCCCCGGTGGTTCGATCGAAAGTGAAGCCCTTCTCAACCCGAGCAAGTCTCTTGATGGCCATCGTTTTTGTGTCTGAGCCCGAGGATTCAGCTAGTGCTGCTATCTCGGCATGTTCTCGGTCCAAGTCCTCCACATTGAGCCAGGTGACGACCGGCACCGGAGTCGAAGGGACACGTCCAGCACCGACAGTAGTGGGAGTAGAGGAACCACTTGGGACAGCCATTTATCTGCCAAATGCAACAAACAGAAGATCAGAACAGGCCACAGGCAAAAGAAGTGAAAATTATAAGGAGGGGACTTTATTACAAGTAAAATGAATCAGACACCCATAATTTCTGACGAAATTTCGACAGAGTTTCCCCTAGGCCAGAGGCGTAAGGGGAAACACAGGTGCGCGCCCACAAGGAGTGACGGCCCCAACAAAGTCACGGTGGGCCCCAAGGGGCAACACCGGAAGTCCTCCGCTTAAATAAGTGTTATTCTCCCCTTCGTCGGTACGCCCCTGGGTGCCCCAGCCCAGCACACCCTCAACGGTCTTCCCCGACATGCCTAGGCAGCCCTTCACCAGCACGCCCTAGCGGCTCTTCACCGGTGTGCCCCTGTGGGTATTCCCCGGCACACTCGTGCTCCGCTTCGCTGGCACGGTCTCAGCGACCCTTCCCCGGCACGCCCTAGCGGCTCTTCCCCAGTGCGCCCTACGCTCTTCGCCGGCACACCCTATGGTGGCCTTCACCGGCACACCCCCTAGCGGCTCTTCCCCGGTGCGCCCTGCGCTCTTCGCCGGCACACCCTATGGTGGCCTTCACCAGCACACCCCCTGCGCTCTTCCCCGGTGCGCCCTACGCCCTTCGCCGGTACACCCTGTGGTGGCCTTCACCGGCACACCCCCTGCACTCTTACCCGGCGCACTTTGGGGTGGCGCTTCCCCGGTACAGACCTTGTGCTTCTCCCCGGCACACTACTGAGTTCCTTCCCCAGCACACCCATTGGTGCCATTCAGTGGCACACCCCTCAACGCCCTTCCCCGGCACGCTCTCTACCTTCTTGGCAGTCTTCACCGGCACGCCCCCTGTGGCCTTCCCCGGTACGCCCCAAAGTGTGCCCTTGTCTGGCACACCCCTTGTGTGCTCTTCCCCGACACGGCCCCCTGGCTCCTTCGCTGGCACGCCCGCGAAGATCTCTACCCGGCACACGCCCAAAGGGGCTTCCCCGGCACGCCTGACGCCCCTTCGAGCGGCACACTCTGTGCCTTCCCAACCTGGCACCACCGTTGACCCCGTCATCTCCCACAGCACCGGAGAAGGAGGGGAAGGGAGGGAGAAAAAGAAGAGGAGAAGAGAAGATGAAGAACAAGAGAAAGAAATGAGAGAGGGAGGGGACGGAGTCTAGGGCTTCGCCATCCCCTAAACGGGAAGGGAAATAAGGAAGAAGAGATGAAGAAGAAGAAGAGGAACGGGGAGGAAGAGAGAGGGAGGGGGAGACCCCCCCATGGTGGCCTCCTCACCCCGGTGACGGAGAAGGTGACAACGACAATGACGGTGATGGCGGTTACGGCGTTGGTGACGGAGAAGATGGGGGGAGAGAGGTCCATCTGCTCGCGGGAAAAGAAGAGAGAGAGGGGGAGAGATTCAAATGAAGGGGGTGGCTCGACACGCCACCTCCGCCCCCTATTTATACGGTAAACAAAAAGAGAGAGAAAAAGAAAAAAAGAGAGAAGAGAAAAAAAAGGTGGAACAGAAAGGAAAAGAGAACCAAAAAAAAAAGGGAGAAAGGAGGAGGAAGGAACTAGGGGGCAACACCTCCCGATGCCGAACCTTTGCCATATGTTGGTGAATACTTCAAGAGACGAGCAATCCCTGTCGGTCCCGCCACCTCGATGGTACCGACGAACAAACACCTTACCCAGACCTTACATCCGGGATAAGGGAATAAACCCTTCTTCGCGTCAGCACTAATTCAGCGTTGACGAATATTTCAAGAGACAAATAAACCCTGTCGGCCTCACCACTTTGGTGACCCCGACGAATAGACACCTTACTTAAGCCTTACGCTTGGGATAGGGAAATAAACCACTCTTTGCGTCAGCACTGAACCCAGTGCGGATGACCATTTCAAGAGACAAATAAACCCTGTCGGTCTCACTACTCTGGTGACCCCGACGAATAGACACCTTACTCAAGCCTTACGCTTGGGATAGGGAAATAAACTACTCTTTGCGTCAGCACTGAACCCAGTACGAATGACCACTTCAAGAGACAAACAAACCTGTCGGCCCGGCCACCTCGATGGCACCGACGAACAGACACCTTACCCGGACCTTACGTCCGGGATAAGGGAATTAACCCTTCTTTGTGTCGGCACTGACCCAGTGCTGACGAATATTCTAAGAGACAAACATGCCATGTCGGTTGCGTCACCTCGGCGATGCCGATGAATAGACATCTTACCCGGACCTCATGTCCAGAATAAGGAAATAAACCCTTCTTTGCGTCGGCATCGACCCAGTGCCGACGAACAAACCATGTCGGTTTCGTCACCTCGGCGGCACCGACGAATAGACATCTCACCTGGACCTCACGTCTGGGTAGGGGAGTAAACCCCTCTTTGCATCAACACCGACCCAGTGTTGACGAATGCCTCAAGAGACGAACAAACTGCGTCAGGCCCCGCCACCCTGGCGACGTCGACGGGTGAACATCTCGCCCAGACCCCTCTCGGGGCGAGACAATAGATACTCCTTCGACTTGAACCTCCCGTTCAGGTCGTTTCAATCAATAAGCTCTTCTCTCCGTCCCTTCGGGCGACGAACAACCCTTTGGCTTGGATCTCCAGTCCAGGTCATTCCAACCAATAAGCTCTTCTCTCCGTCCCTTCGGGTGACGAATAACCCTTTTTGAACCAATAAACCCTTCTCTCCATCCCTTCAGGTGACGACTACTCTCCGCTCAGGCTAATCTCCCTCACGGAACTGTTCGACAGGGCCACGAGGCTCGCGTGGTGGAGTGATCCCCTCGTCTCTCCCCTGGGGAGGCGAGCACTCTCCTATGCACCTCTGCGGCCTCTTGAATTGGACTAGTCATACCCTTTGGGAGACCCTCTGGCCTTGCTGGCCCTCTACCAGCAAGGGACCAGCGCTCACATCCTCCACTCGGCATCGCCGAGTCACCCTGGGTTTTGGGTTGAGTGCCGGGTGAGTTGGCAGCCGATATCGGCCCGTTCGAGTTGCGAGTTGTGCTTGCTTGCCTAGGTCCGAGGCCGTGTCACATCAGGCTGGATGTCGGTGGGGCCCAGAATGAGCCCGTCTCAATTTTCTCCTATCTGTGCAAGAGGTGATGAAGGGTTGGGCGCTGCCAGATGACGTGGTTGCGGGGTCAGTCGCACCTTGCTTGGCGTGACGCCTTAGTGCCTGAAAGGGGTTGCTGAGGCGTGCTTCCCGGATAGCTTGAGCTTCCTCTGAGGTGACCCAGATCCTTCTTAAGTCTGACTGTTGGTCTCCCTCATCCTTGTTCCTTCGACGGGACTTGGGAGCTTGAGTGCCAAACTAGCGCTGTCGCTTTTGGGCCGTTGCCGAAGCATTCGCCTGCTTAAGTTCTGCCTTGTCTTCCCGTGTTCGACATAGGAGGCTAAAGCGGTTGGTGATAGGGAGCATAGGGACGATCCATTCCGGAGGAATAATGTGTTCGCCCCCATCCAGGAGAATTTGTAAGTCTCCGACAAGAATGGTCTTGCCGGAGTTGCTGGTGGTAGCAACAGGTCGCTTGCCTTTACGGCTACGACGGTGCTTCTTCTAGGGAGTGGAAGACGACTCCGCTCCAAGGTGGTAGGTCAAGAAAACCCCGCCTGCGGGTGCTGGTGGCACAGGGCCATTCATCGAGAATACTGGGGTAGGCCCCCAAGACGTGAAGTCTGTAGTGAAGGCCGGCGGCTGGGTGGCTCGAGTGTAAGCTTTCGCCCGAGCCGATAGTAGTGTTGCGGATGCTCGCCGCGACATGCCTGCGCCCGAAGTTGTCACTGTAGGGGGTACCGGGATGCCAGTGACCCGAGGCCTTGAGCCTGAACTGGGAGCTGGCAGGGCCGAGAGGCGCGACAGAGGGCGCTCAGCCCATACCGAGGTCACCGCATCCCACAAAGGCAGACCCGTGCTGAGGATCGACGTCACGCCCTGACGCGTAATATCAGAACGTACAGTCAGAAATAGCTAGAAATAATATTAATATGCTAATCTAAGCATTTACACATGTGCTATGGGTTGAGCCCATAGACGCATCACTGATTCTAGGGGATTTCATACACAACCTAAAGTATGTTAGGACCATGATTAGCCCACGCCATATCCATTTGATACCGATGGCTCAATGGATAACCACTTATTGCAAGAACAAGAGCGGTAGATTTGAAGCCATAGCCAAAGCCACATCGGTTTGCTTGTGCGGGGTCTTCCTTTTCTCCACCACCGACCACCTCCTAGATATCCAAAACCTTAGCATCATTAGTGGGTTGTGGCGAGAATTATCCATTTCTCAAGCGGTCCTTTCATACCTTTATGAAGGGCTTAGCTCAGCTTGCCTAGGAGGACCTCTCTTCGGCTCAATGATCGCCCTTGAGTGTTGGATGGGAGTGAGGATTAAGTTCTTACCCAAGGAGGATTTAACTTCAGCTAGCCGGATCTTTGGGAGCCACCCTTTGTTCTTTATTAGAGGTGCATTTGGGTTCTCTCCAGAGGTTGAATGCCGGATGACGGATAAGAAGACACGCGATGATTGGAGCCTCTACCTCAACACCTTGCCAACTGAGAAGTTTGTGATGTGACCAAGAGCTCTTCAAAGCACCACTCTTAGAGTACCGTAGAGACCAGGCCTAGACCTACAGCTAGTGGGGGACACTACCTTGGCGATCTACAACCCGCACCGATGCTATCTACAAGTCGGGCTACCCAGCACTATGGTTCCTGCACTATCATACTTCCCTCCTCTTCAAGTTAGGAAGATTGGGACCGAGGAGGACGAGAGAGCAGTCCGGAGCGTTCTGACCATGTGGGAGGTCAGCAAGGCGCGCCCTTGGCAAGAAGAAGTGGAGGAAGACGATGAGGAACACCATGCCCATGTGAAAGAACTATGCAAGATCCGGCCTTACGCGGACAAAGCACTGAATGTAATTTGAATTTTATTTTTGATATAATCAAAATTATCAACCAATTGATGTACAGTGATTTCAGTTGAATGAAATGATAGTGTTAATTCTTAAAGATTTGGAATTGATGGCTTGATTGAGATCCAATTACTCAAAAAATAGCTGACTGACATGACGGCCCAATATAGGGCCGCCAGAATGCTCTGACGGTTCCATGATAAGTCGCCAGAAGAAGGGACTTAGGAAAAATTGAGAGTCTACTATTCTCGGGAGAGATTGGCGGTCTAATTATAGCCCGCCAAAAGAGTGTCTCTCCTCATCATGGAGGCCCCTCCTTTCCCACCCGTGAGTGCTCTGTTACTATCCTCACCTTCTAATCTTCAGTCGGAGCCACCTCAGCCAGAGCCACCCGTACTTCTAACGGGGAAGCTACTCATTGACGAGCCACTTCTTAGCTGGCTTAGGACAGGCTTGGTCCCTGGGACACCCCGCTATCCACCCATGGACCCTACACTACCATTAGTGCCCGTCAGCTCATTCCACACAACTTTCTTGTCTTGTCACCATGTTGATGTATTGGACGACCTCCTTAAGGGGTTAGACTGGCAGTTACAGTTGACGCACTTATTGGCCCTAGATTTCGACCAGCTCACGAGTCGTAGCTTCACGCATCCCATGTTGGGGTCCATTACCTCCGTGTGCACCGTGGGTCATGTCACCATGGAGGTTCTCTTACTTCTTCCCTTGCCAGCCGAGCCTACATGCATTCCATTTATCCCAAGGGAGGAACCATACCTCCTACCAATGACCACCGTCCCACCTACTACAATGCATGAGGGTGATCATTTACACCTTCAAGAATTTCACACTGGGGACCATGTCACGAGGGAATCTATATCGGGGGGTCACACATTCTTTGATCCCTTCCTTAGTTGGCCTCTTTACCCACAACCTCCAATCTACATTGTCAGGGAAGTCTCCTATCACACCCCTCCCATTCAGGCCGTCTATGCTCATCAAGACCGAACATTGGCCAGAGTCACGCACATATAGGGGTAATGAAGAAGGTGATTTTGGTTCTCCTATCTCACCCGAACCACCAGGACCTTCCACACCCAAGTCCAACGGGGATTTAATGCATGACTAGTTTATACTTGGACGTCTAGGAGTCCCCCATGATGTCAGCCTTAGGTTACGTAAGGTGCATGATAGTCACACATTCGAATGTCTTGGTCCACCTTTGCTTAGGTCTAGATAGCATTAGGACTGACTAGGAAATAGAGTGTGCCTTTCTTCTTTATTTGTCCAGTTTGTCAGGAGTCTACATACGTGGAGTCGAGTTTGTCGTAAGCTCGGGATGTTTATCCCTTTCGAGTATGAGGAAATTCAGACCGAACATGTACGTTGTAGACTTGCCAGAGTTTAGGATCAGCTCTACATTCAAGTCTCGGATCTAGTCACATATAGGGACCAGCGGTGATTCCTAGTGAGTCATTGAGCCGGGGAGCAGGTGGAAAGCTACACCAGGGAGAGACAATTTTTAGGGTGGTTTGCCGTAGGGCCTCCCACTGTAGCGGCTTGAGTTCGGGCCGAGAGGAAAATCAGCTAGAGGGCCTGACATAGTGTAATTAATCAGTGTATGCACACATGGTCAAGGACTTCGGACGTGTGCTGACGAGCACGGCTCTGACTAGACCCTTGTTCTATGGTTACTAGTATAGTGTCTCAGTGTCTCCCTGGGGCAAATAGGGAGACACCTGAGGCACAGACTAAGTCATCAGGGGACACATCCAGCCTTGCTTCTAGTGGGCAATACTCCCGTCATGTGACGAGACTCGTGAATCGAGGTTTAGTTTCCTGTCTGCGTGACATGGTTTCACTAGTCGTTGACGGCCTTGACTTGAGCCTTGTGACTCAAGGGCCATTGGATTTAGTAAGTCTAATAGACTACTCAGAGTCTGGTGGCATCGTGCCACCCGTGTCCTAAGCTAATTATGACAAGCTTGTGCATAGTCTGTCTGTATTCTAGTGGTTTCCATCTAGAGTAGTCAACTTTGTAGCCCCCACTAGTCGTAGCTGACTAGGCACGCGTGTGTCGACCCACCTGGGAGTAGGTGGAAAGCTACACCAGGCAGAGATGGTTTTTAGGGTGGTTTGCCGTAGGGCCTCCAACTGCAGCGGCTCGAGTCTGGGCCAGGAGGAAAACATGCAAGAGAGCCTGACGCAGTGTAGTTAGTAAGTGTGTGCACACATGGTCAGGAAATTTGGACGTGTGCTGATGAGCACAACCCCGACTAGACCCTTGTTCTATGGTTACTAGTACAATGTCTCAATTTCCACATGGGGCGAGTAGGGAGACACTTGAGGCGCAGACTAAGATGTCAATGGACGCATCCGACCTTGCTTCTAGTGGGCAGTACTCCCGTCAAGTGATGAGACTCTCATGACTCGAGCTTTCGTTTCCCATCTGCGAGGTGTGATTTTACGCGTTTCCCCCGATATAGATGTCTAGGGTTTCTGTTAGGGATTACCGTGGGTTTTCCCTGAACGGTGTAGGGTTCACGACGGTAAGGTCGTGACCATGTTCCCAGACCGCGTGGTCTTAGGCTAGGCCTTAGTCAGCGAGGACAGGCCTCCACTACAGAGATGTCATAATGATTCTTCTGGCGACATAGCCAGGGTTTTCCCATCAGTCCCACCCGCTCATCACTCATCCTTGGGGACACACAGGCCGGAGAAGCCTCGGGACTGGTGACTGTCAACTATGAGGCAGATCCAGACTTAGTGGAGGAATTCCTTCAAGCGGAAGAGGCTGCCCTGTGGGAATCTTCGGACCTCCCCGATGCCCATTAGCCTTCCAGGATCGCTATTGCATTAGGAATACGTCAAGAGTCATGTGTGTGTGTGTGTTTGTCTTGATTTTTTAGTCGCTCTTGTTGAGTGTTGTCGATTGCATGATAAGTCAGCATACCTCGAGTCGAGTCATTTCACACAAGCTCAAGTACCCGTCTCTTTCGAGTATAAGGCCAATCAGATCATATGCACCTATTGTAGGCCTGCTAGTAGACTATGGGTTCAGCTCCTCCTCAGCGTACCGGGTCTAGTCACCTACAGGACCCAGCGGTGAACCATAGTGAGTTTTGAGCCATCTCCATCCTTTGCGAGTGACACCACCCCGAGAGTCCACCTCTAGCCTGGTTATCCCAGCAGCATGTACAGATAGAGCACATACTGGGCGAGCAGGTACTGATTACCTGGGGGTAGGGTGTACCGACGTGCTCTGGTTCTATGGAGGGACGGCCCGCGTCCAATGACATCGGGTTCCACTGGAGCGATAGCACGCCCCTCTTAGTCGACGGGATCAAGTTCTTCCCACCCGGGGAGAATTGATGGGAATCGACTCTAGTCATTAGTATTTTTATTTACATTTATGACCCTTTTATTTGTATTTATGTCCTTGCATAAATATGTGTGCAATTATAAGACTTTAGTAAGCCAAGTTGTCAATCCCTAGAAGTCCTTGGGTTTAAGTGCAAAATACCAGTAGGACCTGCAAGGGGGCCCTCACTCCTTCCCTATTAGTCCACCTAGGCCATGTGGGGCTGGTCAACCATCCTATGTGGCCATCTAGAAGGTTTAAATGTCAAATAGACACATGGGGGACAAAGGGTTTAAAATGTCCAAGATGCTTACCACCAAAGTCAAGAGTCTCCCTTATTTCAAGGAGGGAGTCAAAGGGGCGCCCCTCCCCATTCAAGGTATTTTATTTTTTTTTATTTTGTTTCCACCCATGGGGAATCATATCTAGACCATCCCCTCCCCCAGCCCTAGATCCAATGGTGGAGATCCAATTATGTAATGGGCATATATAAACCTTGTATTTTCATCTCCCAGGGTGGGAAGAACTTGACCCCATCTAGTAAGGGGGTAGCTGCTCGTGTGTCACTCCGGCGGATCCGTCACCGCACAAGGAAGCGCAGAGTATGCTCCACTCCTAGAGATCGACACCTACTCATCCCATATACATTCTATATGCTACGCTGCGGGGAATGAGGCTAGTGGTGGACACTCCCGGGTGGGGTCACTCTCAAGGAAGGGAGACAACTCAATGACTCACTAGGAATTACCGCGGGCGCCCCTTCCTCCTCCTGCAGTCGTGAGCATTCGAAGTGCTTAGACGTTGTTTGGTCCAATTCTTTTCGTATGTCCCCCGTTTCTTTTCGCCTTAGTTAAGGCGTTTTGTTGTTAATCATTTTCATATGTTCGTTGCTCCCTTTGGTTCTTTAACGCATTTGTTGTTAATTCTGACAAAAATTCGCCAGCATCTCCCCTTGACCCGAGCGTAAGGGAGATACAGGGAACGCGCTCACATGGAATGGCGGAACCCGACCGTTGAAGGTGGGTGTCCGAGGATGGCAACACCTTGGATAGAACTCTGAGAACTCGGAGGGAGTAGCGAGGGGGAGGACGGGAGAGCAAGACAACTCTCGGATGGACTTTGGGTGGTTAGGGTAGATGGGATGAGAAAGTGTACCGGCCAAGGGGCTCAAGAGTGTGCTGGGGAAGGGTGACCAAGGACACACCGGCTAAGAGGATCAAAGAGTTGAGGATGGGCCGCTGGGAGGAGGGCTAAGGGTGCACTGCTGAGGGCAAGGCATGGGTGTGCCGCTAAAGGGGTGGCTGGGTGTACCGCAGAGGGTAAGGCTGGGGCGTACCGCCAAACGGATGGCTGGGCGTGCCGCTGAGGGGGCAAGGTTGAGGCGTACCGCCAAACAGATGGCTAGGTGTGCCGCTGAAGGGTAAGGCTGAGGGTGTACCAGTGGAAGGGCTGTTCAAGGGCGCACCGGCCAAGGGCTAGAGGAGCCAAACTAAGGGTCAGCATGTAGTGTAGCACTCCCGGACGACCGGAGAGGGCTCAGGCTACAAAAGGGGGGAAAATCAACGGGGAAGGATGAGGGAAGCCATCGAACGCGTAGGAGAAACCAAACGAATGGAGACAGTGGCGCAAACCTCAAGAGGGAAATTTCCACTCATGAAGAACGAGGGCCATGCTCAGCCATGTATATCTCGAAACACCGAATAGTAAAAATAAATTTATTTTTTCTATAACAATTAAAACTAATAGCTACAATAGCTAACAGAGTCCAGTCTAACTAAAGATAAGTATAGTCTAACAGAAAAGGGAACGTACCTGCAAGTCAGGAGAAACTCGACACTGGCAAAGCTGGCAACTAAGAACCACAAACCGCACCTCCAGATCACGAGGAAGAAGAGCAGCCACACCTGAAAAGTCAGGGGTGAGCCTCGTGTCACTGGCTTAGTAGGGATCCCATAGATCCCCACCAAGAAATCAAAGCGGTAACAGCAGTAACAACAATAAGAGCAACAGTAGTAAGCAGGAGTAACAACAATGGAAGTAAAGAGGAAAGCTATACAAAACAAACCACAGTAGCCGATAAGACCTCGGCCCTCTAAATTACTCCTAATCGGGAAAGGCACAACTTCCTACACACCTGGTAGGGAGTTGCCAGACTAAACTCAAGAAATCCTGATTACATTGCCAGCACATGTCATGTTACAACAGACATGTAGGCTTCACATCACGACCTCTCGGATGTGGGAAAACACTACCCAAAACATCGGCGCACACACGACCTCACTGTCGTGTCCGCTACACACAAGCCACGATAAAGCCAGACACAGGCTACCCGAAGCACTACGTGAACAATGACAGAGAACCGGTCACAAAACCACAAGTCACGTGTCATGTGACAAAAGCGCCTCCTCACTAGAAGCAAAGCCAGATGCATCCACTAACGTCTTACACTGTGCCTCAAGCGTCTCACACTCGCCTCGAACACGGTGACTAAGACACTGTACCAAGTACAAGGAACAATAGTAACGAGTGACTAGTCAGGGTCACGCCCGTCGACGCTTATCCAAGCGCCCCTGACCACATGTGCACACACAAGCCCAATGCCTTGAGCCAAGTCTCTAGCTAGTTTTCCCCCCAATAGGACGCTACTACAAAGCAAGGGGGCCTACGAAAACTAGCCTAAAAACTGTCTCTCAGGAACTCGCCGCGCCACCACTCCCAGGTGGGCTGACACACTGAAGTGTCGTTAGGCTATGACTAGTGGAGGGTCACTAGACACAGAGACTCATAACAAAAACATTGAAGTACAGACAGGGTAACCACTCACCTATCACAAGTACCAAGAAGCACAAGGCAGTATACAGAACTACCGCCAGACTCAGAATAGATAACTCACCCTAGCCGCCCTCACCAGCACCCCACGCCCCAGCTCCCTCTCCCTCTGCAACCCACATTCTCCTCCCCTCTGCTCAGTGCGCCCACAGCAATCTCGGAGTCGCTCTATCGTCGCTTCATCCCCAGTGGAGTAAGAAGCTTCGTTCTGCTACACTCTGCTACAAGTCAGCAGCAGAGACTCAATCGGTAGGCATTCTAGAGGCATCCACAGTGAGATTCGGCTTGAGGCATCTTCATAAAAGTCATCCACCTTCGAGTCGGCCACGCTCCTGAAGTGGTCCCGCCTCCTTTTGTCAACGGCATCAACCGCTACAAGCATTTCCGTGCAACTACACACGGACTACACCTATTTCTGAGTGCCACTTGGAAACATCGACACCGACTTCCCCTGTGTGAATCGGCCAGCACTCCCTTCATGAGAGTTCTTCCTCTTTGAGGCACCGACGAACCAGAGGTGGTCCCATCTTCTTTAGACAACGCCTCCACCCGGGGTGTCCATTTTCCCTTGATCACACTAGATCCAAAAATCTCTATTCGCTCAGGACAGACTGCCGCCTAGTCGTCCCCGATACTCCATCCTCCTCTCAGTTTTAGGCAAAGTAGTCTTCTAAAAAGTTGTGAATTTTGATGATACAAAGTCAACGCAGGTGGTTTTGTCTCATTCCGACATCGACACAGAAGATTCCATGATGGCCATCGTCAACCTATCCTACTATTCATGCCGGAACCTAATGCCGACCATTTCAGCGACCACAACCGGCGAGGTGATCTGACGGCCGCCAGCTTTTGAGGGTTTGTAGTGCTCTCTGTCTGCTACGCCCATGAGTTAGTCCTGTCACTTTTGGAGTTCTACAGTGAGCGTACCTATCGATGCACCACAACCGCGCCATCCAGTCCTACAAGGCAGTACTACACAGGCCATCGGCAGTGACCTCCTCCACCTTCCAGCAACATTGGCTCGACGTCAGACTTTCAGGCGTCCTTCGAGATTCCCCAGGCTTCGTCCAGGCATTGACAGCACCTTGATCGGACATCGGAGCTAGGCGTACGCTACGGAACAAGCAAGCATAGATCGGCAGTTTGGTTTCCCCTCCCTTTGTTTCCCCTCCTGCACGAGGGTAGTGCATGTAATGGTTTGCCCATCCCCGTGATCCCCTCCCTGTGTGGAGTGTAGTAATTGTAATAGCAGGGATTTATTTTCTCAGAAGGAACTCAATATGAGGCAGAGAAGATGGCTTGAGTATTTGAAGGACTTTGACTTCTCCATTAAGTATCATCCTGGAAGGGTAATGTAGTGGCAGATGTTTTAAGTCGTAAGCCAATAGCTAAGTTGTCAAATCTCATGTTACAAGAATGGAGACTGCTGGAGCAGTTAGCTTGTTTGGATCTTAATGTTGACAAGGACCGGGTTGTGATTGCTCAGATTCAACTCAAACCAGAATTATTGATGGAAATCAAGTCCTTGCAAGATAATGACCCAAAATTGGTAGAGATCAAGGAAAGCTTGAGTAATAGACCTGACTTCATGGTAGCTGACGATGGATGATTGTTATTTCAGATAAGAACTTGTGTACCTGATGTAGCAGAGATAAAGAGTAAGATCCTCGAGGAAGCTCATAGATTCAGATACACTATTCATCCTGGAGGTACTAAGATGTTTAAGGATTTGAAAATATCCTTTTGGTGGCCAAATATGAAAAAGAAAATTGCAGAATTTGTGAGCCGATGTTTGGTGTTTTAGCAAGTGAAGGCGGAGCATTTCAGACCTGCAGGGAAATTGAAACCACTCGATATCCCCTAATGGAAGTGGGAGAGTATTGGCATGGATTTTATTATGGGTCTACCTAGGACTCGTGATGGATTTGATGCAATATTGGTGATTGTCGACAAATTGACAAAGTCTGCTCATTTCGTGTCTATCAAGTCCAAGTGGACAATTGATGTCTTGGCTGCTTTGTATATGAAAGAAGTTGTGAGACTCCATAGAATACTAGTCAACATTGTGTCTGATAGAGACCCCAGGTTCACTTCGTATTTTTGGAAGGGATTGCAAGAATCTTTGGGAACCCGTCTGAACTTTAGCACCGCTTTTCATCCACAAACAAACAAACAGACTAAGAGGGATTCAAAGGTTTGGTATTCAGGGCAAGCTGAGTCCAAGATATATTGGTCTATTCGAGATTCTGGAAAGAGTGGGGGAGGTCGCTTACCATCTGGCACTACCACCTCAGTTATCTGGAGTACACAATGTCTTCCATGTGTCTATGCTGCGAAAGTATGTGTATGACCCCACTCACATCATTCAGCATGCGGATCTTGAGTTGAAGGAAGATTTGACTTATGAAGAAAGACCTATCAAGATTCTGGATCGTAAGTAACAGCATCCTGGTCGGGTGTTCCTGGGGCGGAGGCGTGCTGGTCGGACTCGCGGAAGGCGAGGCGGTCGCCTAGGGGTGGTCGTTGGATGCCGACCTCGAGTTGGAATTTGCTATTTTACAACGCGTGACCCAGTGAGAATTGGCGATGCGTCCAACGACCACCTCAAGGCGACTGCCTTGCCTTCCGCGAGTCCGACCAGCACGCCTCCGCCCCAGGAACACCCAACCAGGAGCCACCGGTGCAGCAGCAACCTCTCAGCGTTCCCAGCCCGCCAGTCAGGACGTGGGCCCCATGAGCGCACGTGCTTGCCTTGTCAAAGCGGCCCCAAGTGCTGCCCGTCAACCCGATCGCGTCACTCCCGGATCCCATGTGTAGCCGCATACCTCCCTGCGTAGAGTGGGAAGTAATTCAATTGCTATAATATTTGTGTAATAATTGTTTCGGGAGTACCGATTCGACCGGGAAGTCTTCCCCACGCCGAGAGCGTGGAGGTATCGTGCTCGCCCCTTGCTCGACACTTGGCTTTACTTCATATATACTTGTTTATGCCGCTGCTAGAGAGCATGATAGGGTAATCTACCTCGATATATTTATTTCACCGTTGCTGCGAGAGAGAGCGTGACCGTCCCGTGACCCGATCCGGGCAGAAGAGAGAGCCGACCACCCTAGTTCACTATCGGTTTCTCAACCTTGCACGTCCATACGCTTCCCTCGTTAGGGGCGATCGCGAGCTTGCTTAGAGTCCAAGGATCACATATCCAGTTGGAGTCAAGTTTGTGGTCTATCCCGCATCAAATTGGTATCAGAGCTAGTTGAGTATTGGGTCGTCATTGCCTAAAAATTAAAAAAAAGTGTCTTAAGTCTAGGTTGTGTCTAGGTTGGTATTTGAGTCAGTCTGTCTTGTCTGTTTGTGTCGGAATGTATAGGTGTTTGCAGTCATTTTCATAAAAGAAAAAGAAAAAAAATGTCATTGCATGATCATTCCTCGGGGATCCAACCCCATCTTTACAATCATGGCCGAACCCCGAGTCTGTAGTCCCGATGAAGTGGTCGGCATGTTTCGAGCCCTTATGGGAGCGATGAAGGGGTTGAATACATCCCTGGATGTGTTTGCTACCACAGTAGATCGGATGGAAGGGTCGATTGCGCGAATGGACGGCCTAGGCCTGCCCGAGCCTCGCATCCCAGTCCACCCCAAGAATAAAAAGTTTTTTTGAAGGAAATTGAATGAAATGAAAGAAATTACATTAACTTATCTCTCTCAAGGGGTTGGAGCTTAGATGCCTAGGGATAGTAGTCAATCTTTGCAGCACCCCGTGCTCCTTCTTAGCCAGCCTCAGCCCGTCATAAGCAACCCCACCCATGGAGCTTCCATCAAGAGCCCTCTTCATGATGATTGGGGTAGGTTTAGCAAGATTTTCAAGGCTTAAGAGAGAGATTTTGTGTGAAGAACGAGTTTGAGACACCCTCCTACTTATAGAGCCCAATTCATGGCCTAATCCCACTAGGATTCAGGTAGGATAGCTCCAAATCGGATTAGGATAGGCTTTAGCATGGATTAGGAGTCTTTACCCACGGTTTGGGACTCTCCAACAGAGTCCCGATCGGAGCTACAAGAGTTTCCTAAGCCGCGGTCTATCGAGCGACCGCACGAGGATAATAGTGGTCTTCAAAGGATCGTTTCTCCGCCTTCTACACACTTTGCCAACCTGGTGGTCTGGACAGTCTTTGTAAGGCCATTTTTCATTCCCAACGGTCAATGGAGGACTGTCTTTCCATTCATGGGGTCCAAAGGGGACCATTTATAATCTTCTTTGGGCTTTGGGCCGGACGACTCTCAGTGGTCTACCATGGGACCGTCGAGCGGATGGAGAGGCCGTTTGGATGACCGTCTCTCTCTCTCTATTGTCTTTGTCTTTTTTATTATTTCTTTGAGTCATTCTACTCGAATCTCTTCATCTCTCTCTCTCTCACTCTCCCATGTCAGTCTAGGATTCGTTGTTAGTCAGTTAGCATCAAGCATACACACATTCATTGGCAAAATCAAAACATGACATATCATAGCATCCATAATAAGAGTACATATGTCTCACAAGGTACATTAGGCCTGTCCCTCTGAACCCCTGCTTTCACCCATGCCCTCGTGCCTCTTCGATGGCGGGGCCATCACTGAGCTCGCCTCCTCGTGGTGCGGTCGGCGTCGCTCCTCCTCCCACTCATTCCTCTGGCGGTTAGAGGAACTCGTGAAGTACCCTCTATAGGAGCTGTGTGTGCCACTCGGAGCCCCATTGTGCTCTGACCTCTGGCACATCCGCTCGCATGCCCTCTCTTGTCCTCTCAGCTCTACTACCTCTATACGAGTGCGCTCTGCCTCTGCATAGAAGTGCTCCACCTCGGCACAATATCAGTCTACTGATGTTGCCTCTACCCGACTGCGCTCCAGCTGCGCTCGAACGAGTGCTAACTCCGTCGCGCCCGTCGGGTGGCTACGCTCCATCTCCCCCCTCAGTCAAGTAACCTCGCTCAACACCGCCGCTAGCTCGGTCGTCTGCATGTGCACACATCATAATCATCTAGTTGCATTCATAATCATAATCAATAGGGAAAGTACAGCTGTCTACTTACCCTCTCGGCGAGTCTGACCTCGGCCTCCTCGGCTCGTACCACCATCCAAGCAAACTCCGCGTCCCATTCAGCCCGATCTGAGGGTGGCTGGAAGGAGGAAGAAGGTGCGTCAGCTCCCTGATGCTGGACTCCCTCAGCACGCTGCAAATAGGGGCATGTCAGTTTCATAAGTAGAGCATAAAACATTCTAAGCTTGAGGCTGAGTATAGGTTACTAGGAGGTCCAGGGAATGCTGAAGCTCGTCCCGCTACTAGACAGTGGAGTGGAGCAGCCCCTGGAGCTTGGCAATCCATCCTTGGGGGTCGAGCTGCATGTAGAAGATCAAGTATCAATGCATTGTAATCATAAGCATATTAGAAAGCATAAGTCAGAAGTTGTACTGGTCGCCGCGCGACATGAAAGACCTAGTCTCTGTAACATCGGGCGTAGGTCGTCACGTAGGCCTCGTCGCTTGCGGCCCGGGCGCGTACCTCTCGGCACAGCCCTGTCCAATCCTGGATTTGGTCTACTACCCATGTGATCTAGTCGATCTCCATCGCCAGTCTGCGTGCATGGCGTCCCACGTGATCCTTTGACTTCTCACGCACCGAGAACTCGACCTCTACCTGGTGGATGCCTATGGTCCTCATGACCAGTCGATAGTGGAGTGGCTCCACCATGTTCATGCAATGGAGCCAGATGTCTCGACCCGCATATGCCAGGGCCGTCACCACCCATGGCTAGCCCTCGTGACCCTCTCCCTAGTAGGGTGTCCACCAGACTTGTCAAATAGGCAAGTGCATCAGTATCCAAGCATATAATAACATTTGCACAAGTTCAAGTTTAGACCTTACCGAGGCATAGGGAAGGGTGTCGAGGTCATCCTGGATCGTCTGGACCTGACGACGTAGGGAACCCACCTCCCGAGGTGCAGTCCAGCATCTCGCGATAGGCAGTTGGTCAGGGAACGTCTCCTGTCCTCTCCCCAGCCTGGGGAGGTACACGTAGGCCCACACCTGCATTGCATTTCATCAAAATGTCAACATATAGCATTTATGGAATCATATAAGAAATTGCACAAGTTTTTTTTCTCATACTTGAAGAAGCGGGGAGAACCCGCCGAGCATCGTACGTCGGCTAGTGGAGTTGAGGGTGTCAAAGTAGAAGGTGAGTACCACCATGCCCCACCCATACTCACCAACCTAGTCCACTTCCTCCAGTAGGGGTAGCAGTCTGCAGCTCACCCCGTCCACCCGGGTGGCAAACAGTAGCTTGCCGAACAGGAGCATCAGGAACCTCCGTAGGACGACGTCTGCCTCGGGTCCGGCTGCAGCCGCTACTAGCCTCCGTGCTCGGTTCGTCAGCCTCCCAATGTGCTACTCTGGCAACTCCCCAACAGCATTCCTAGCACCCCTCAAGCCTAGGCCCTCCTGTAGTCTCGCTCTAGGTAGGATTGTCGACAGGCGCTCCAACCGCTGTAGCTCTAAGCCTAGCAGCCTCTGGGCCAGCTCTCTATAGTCTATCAGTGTCCTCCCACTGACTGGCGTACCATGCACCCATGGGCCGATGATGCGCGCCACATCCTCCAACGTCGGGATCATATGACCCCACGGGAATAGGAAGGTAGGGCTGACTGGGTCCCACCGATCATACAGGGCGTACAAGAGGCCAGTGTCCAGCCGCATGACCTCCATGCCAAGGAACTCTCCGAATCCCATGGCAGCGAGCCACTCCCTCTGGAAGTCCGACAGTGCCAGGTACACTTCCCGGACTTGGAGCCATGAGATCCATGTCCGACGCTTCCCCTGCATGCATTTAAACAATTTGCATCAGTCATTCATTTCATAATAGGTCATGCATTGCATTAATATATATATATATAAAAGAGGGTGCAGTCTGTCATAGTAACGGCCATTATTGGACCATTCTACCTCCCTCTAATGGTCTTTTAATGACTGTTTGAATCACCAGCAGCCCCCATCAAACTGTTCTCCATTCCCCCTAAGCCCTCTCACTGGTCTCCTCTTCGTTTCAGGTCCGACAGTCTTCAGGAAAGTTTCAGATTTCGACGTTACAGAACCAACGCAAGTGGTCTCGTTCCAATCCGACATTAGCGCTGGGAGTTCCCCCACAGCCACCTGCGACTAGTCTGACTATTCATCCAGAAGCTAGATGCCAGCCGTTCCTGCGACCACATCCAGTGAGGTGGTCAGACGGCCACCATCTTTTGAGGGCTCACGGACCTCCCTGTCAGAAACATCCACGACTTGGTCCCGTCCTGATTGGAGTTCCACAGCGCCCGTACCGGCCAACGCACCACGACTGCGCCAATCCGTCCTGCACGGCAGAACTGCACCGGCCCACAGCCGCGGTCGCCAACCCCATCGAACAACAGCAGCTCAGCGCCAGACCTTCAGGCTTCCTTCGGCGTCCCTCCATCATCGTCCAGGAGCTGGCTGCACCTCGTTCGGATGCCCGGGCTCAACGTACGGTCGAACGATTGTTTTCCCCTCCCCACGATTCCCCCTCCTGCGCGAGGGTAGTGTGTGTAACTGGTCACCCCACCCCCGTGAACCCCCCTCCCTGCGTGGAGTGTAGTGCATGTATTAGCAGGGACGTCGCCAAGTCTCCTCGATGCAGCGTGACCACCGGGTGCGCATGCTCCCCGACGCGCCCTCGTCTCCGATCGGTGCCGGTCTCTTCAGACTGGGCAAGGTATAGATCTGACCCTTGCTTCTTGACATTGCTTTCTTAGTATCAGGTCTATGCTCATGCCGGCGGTGAGGAGAGCTCGTTCCAAAATTTTTCGAACATTGAGTGCCGACCGTTGCCGAGTGAGAGAGTGCCGTTAAACCCGCCCTCGGGCACTGGTTCTGCCTCGGTTGAGTCGAGCAACCTTCAGACCTAAGGTCTATCCTCCCCCGTATTCTCTTAGCGGCTCCAACTGTGTTGGCTGCCCGTGGGTCACCGTCCACCCCGCCATCGTCGGGTTACCCCTGAATCTGAGTGACGCGCGTGGTCAGTCCACTAATGCTCGGGTCCTTGGTTCAAGTCGTGCTTACTGTCGCACTGGTCCTAGGGCGTCTGATAGCTCGTCCCGCGTCAAATTTGGTATCAGAGCAAGTCGTCCGATTTATTCTACCCAAATCGGGGTCCTAGGAATCTAATGTCCTCAATGTTCTTTAGCTTCAAAGTAGTCCTCCCACACAAGAACAGATGTGGGGATTTTTCTTCAGCATTGACGAACGGCCATCGGCACTCTTCTCCTCTTCAGTCCTCCTCTTCTTTTTTTGTCTCACTCTTTTTCTCAGTCTTGATTCTTCATATTTATATATGAACTTGTTTAGAGGATGGAGTGTGGAGACCATGCTTCCAGCCTTAGGAATCTTCCAGAACTGGTTAGACCTCTGTGCCACGTGTCATGGACCTAGACCCTCGGATCATGTGCCCTAATTCCTTTTCAGATAGACGTTTCAAGAATAATGAAATCCCTGTCATTTTAAAGAACCCTCAGTCATAGAATATGCATGAGGTTCATATGCAGACACTGTACATGCACAGACTTATAAGAGTGAAATGTGCACAACGTGCACAGACTTGCTTACAGGAGAATGCAAGGACTTGAACTCAGATAAAAGTGCACGGATGCACAATGGACGAATGTGCACGGATGCACAATGGACGAATGTGCATGGACTTGTTTATAGAAGAATGCAAGGACCTGAACTCAGATGAAGTGCATGGATGCAAATGTATGCTCGGACTTGCAGAGAAGACATGATGCATATGCTCAGACATGCAAAGCCTTTATAACAGTGTATGCTCGGACATACACTGACTTGCAATAGTGTATACACTGACGTTTATACAAAGCGAGCAAGGTCATGCATGAATGCAAGTTTCCTTCCAAGAGGAAATGTGCACGGGCTTGCTAAGCTGCTGCAAGGACAAGATAAATAGAGAAAAATATGCACGGGGTTTAGCTTGCACGGACCATGTGAAGACGTGCAATGACTTGGTAAGGACGTGCAAGGACTTGACTGCTAGGACATGATATGCACGGGGTTTGACATGCACGGACTTTGTGAAGTTGTGCATGGACTTTAGTAGAATTGTGCAAGGACTTGGGGTAGATGTGCAAGGACTTAAATTCTTGACTAAGGTCAGAAGATGCATGGACTTCCTATACTGTGGACTGTTCATCCACGGAGTTGGACAATGCATGCACGGACTTATGTTCTAGACTAAGGCCAGAACATGCATGGACTTCCTATGCTGTGGACTATTCATCCATGGACTTGGACAAGGCATGCATGGACTTTATGAGTGTGTGCACGGAGCATGCACGGACTCTACATAGCTAAGGCAGATGTGCTCTGACCTTGCTATAGTGTGTGCTCTGACTGAAATAACAAGTTGTTGTATTTCTCTCAGGTACCTTATTTAATTTTCAATGGCTCATCGCGTAGATTGGGACGGCATGCAGCAAACAGTTGCTGGCCTTACCCAGGCACTACAAACTATGGCCCAGGTAGGCGCTGGAGCCAGGGCTGGTAGTTTACATCAGAATTTTTGGAGTCTCAACCCTCCGCATTTTTAAGGGTCTTCTAATCTAGACGAAATGGAGAACTGGATTGATGAAATAAACTGGATTTTTAATGTTATTAAATGCACTGATCAGGAGAAGGTGCATTTGGCTACTTTTCAATTGAACAAGGATGCTCGTGCATGGTGGAAGTCGGTCCCGGCACCTCCAGCCAATGCACCACACACATGAGAAGGGTTCCTACATTGTTCCATGTCAAATATTTCTCGAAGCATGTCAAAGAGAGAATAGCTATGGAGTTCACATCCCTTCATCAAGGGATGATGTTGGTGGCAAAATACGAGTTACCATTCTCCAGGCTAGCACCGTATGCACCACATCTTATTAGTACCAATTTATTGAAAGCTAATCAGTTCATGGACAAGTTACAGCCCAATTACATTCAGCAACTTGGGACCCAAAACATCCATACTTATGCGGAGATGGTCTAGCGGGCCTATTTATGTGAAAGGACCTTAGAGAAGGTCGAGAAATGAAAGGAAAGGGAGAAGAATCTAGTCGGTGGTCTGATCGGCGATTCAAGAAGGAGAAGTTTAGTATCACGGAACCTTACAAGAGCCGTGATAACAAGAAGCGATCTAGGAGCGGGAAAAGTGAAAGTTCCCAAAAGAATAAGAAAGTTAAGGAAGAGGAGAAGCAGGTCATGGCGGCCTGCACGTTCTGTGAAAAATTTAGTCATTCGGTGGAAGAATGATGGAAGCGTCTCGGTGCTTGTTTACGTTGTGGAAGCAGGGAGCATCATATACTAGATTGCCCCCGTATGAAGGATCAATCATTTAGTAGTGGATGCAAGAGGCAGGCTCGCCTCAATGCGGTTCTAGAAGAAGAGGAAGAAGCACCTAGGGACGGTGGGCTCATGGAAGGTACACTTCAAATTTACTCCTGTCTTGCATTTGTACAATTTGATACTGGTACTTCTCATTCTTTTATCTCTACTTCTTTTGCCAAAACTTTACCTGTTGCATCAGTTCCTTTACCTTCGGACCTTTCTCCTCCACTTAGGCCGCCCCCTCCCATCTCCTTCCTCCACAAACAGCGCGCCCCTCCATCAACCCTAACCCTAGCCACCAGCATCCCACGCCCCAGCCCTTTCTCCCTCTGTGACCCAGGTCCGCCCACCCTTGCTCCGTGCGTCCACGGCATTCCCGGAGTCACCCGTCGCTGCTACGTCCTCCCATGGTTCGGGAAGAACTCTCTACTGCTCTCTGCAACCAGCCTACAGCAGAGGTCGCGTTTGCAGAGGCTACCCTAGCATCCACTGTGCAAACAAGCCGAAGTCATCTTCTGTGGAGTCGTGCATCGTCGAGTCAGCTTCATTCCAGAAGTGGTCCCGCTATGATCTGACCTCAGCTCCATTCGCGTCACGCATTCTCGTGCAACTGCACCCGACTCGGGTCTGAACCTGAGCACCATTTGGTAGCAGCTCCATCGCCCACCCCTGTGTGATTCAGTCAGAGCTCTCTTCATGAGAGTTCTTCTTCTCTGAAGTGCCGATGAACCAGAGGTGGTCCCGCCTAGTTTTAACATCGTCTCCTTCCAGGGCATCCATTCTCCCTCATTCGTGCCAGACCCGGAGCCCTCTGTTCGCCCAGGACAAGCTACTGTCAAGTCGGCCCCGACACCCCCTCCTCCTCTCCGTTTCAGGTCAGACAGTCTTCAGCAAAGTTTCAGCTTTCGATGATACGGAACCAACGCAAGTGGTCTCATCCAGATCCGACATCGGCACTGGGAGTTCCACTACATCTATTACTGGCTGGTCCAGCTGTTCACCCAGAAATCTGACGCCTGCCATTCCAGCGACCACGTCCAGCGTGGTGATCAGACGGGTGCCATCTTCCGCGGAATCATAGATCTCCCTGTCAGCAACGTCCATGACTTGGTCCCGTCATGTTTGGAGTTCCACAGCGCCCGTACCGGCCGACGCACCACGACCGCGCCAACCAGTCCTACACGGCAGAACTGCACAGGCCCACAGCTATGGCTGCCGTCTCCATCCAGTGACATCAGCTCAGCACCAGACCTCAAGCGTCCATCGGCATCCCTCGACCTTCATCCAGGAATTGGCTGCACCTCGATCAGACGTCCGAGCTCGGCGTACGGTCGATAGTTCATTTCCCCTCCCGGCGATCCCCCCTCCTGCATGAGGGTAGTGCATGTAATTGATTGTCCCCACCCCTGTGAACGGAGAGGGAGGGGGAGTTCGAACGGTCACCCGTTTGAACTCCTTCCCTCTCTCCTCTTTCTCTTTCCTCCGTCGCACGAACCCCTCCTTCCTCTTCCTTCTTCTTCCTTCGTCGCCGGACGCCACCGCCGCCGTCGTCGTGCTCTTGGTGAGGGGACGGCCGTGGCCATCTCTCTCCCTCTCCATCTCTTCTCTCGTTCTCTCTTTCTTCTTCCCCTCGCTCTCTCTTTCTCTCTTCCCCTCGTTCTCTCTTTCTTCCCTTCGCTCGGTGGGGGAGACGAGGCCCTAGGGCTCCCTCTTCTCCCACTCTCCTCTCCCTCTCCTCCTTCCCTCCCCTTATCTTCTTATTCCTCGCCTCTGGCGCCGGAGGTGACCACCGGGGTGTGCCGCGGACGGTGGGCACCGGAGCGTGCCAGTGGGCCTTCCTGTTAGGGCGTGCACCGGGGAGCGAGGGTCTGAACGGGTGTGCCGGCGAAGGGCACGGTCGGGGTGGTCATGAGCGTGCCGGTGAGTGAGGGGGGTTTTAGTGGGTGTGCCGGCGAAGAGATGGCACAGGGTGTGCCGGGGAAGGGAGGCACGGATGTGCCGGTGAGCGCCTGGGAGGGGGTGTGCCGGCGAGCACACGGGTGAGCGTGCCAGCGAGCACACGGGTGAGCGTGCCGGGGAGGCGTTCCTTCGGGTGTACCGGGGAAGCCGCGGGGGTGTACCGCTGAAGGCCACCCTCGGGGTGTGCCGGGGAAGCACGAGGGTGTGCCGGTGAGCGGGGAGGCACGAGTGTGCCGGCGAAGCCCCGCCCCGGGGTGTACCGGCGGAGCTTGCGGGAGTAGCGTGCCAGCGAACTTCCGAGGGGAGCGTGCCGGGGAAGCTTCGCCAGGGTGTACCGGGGAAGCCCTCTTCTGGGGTGTGCCGGGGAAGCACGCTGGGGGAGTGCCGGGGAAGGCCTCCTTCGGGTGTGCCGGGGAAGCACGCTGGGGGCGTGCCGGGGAAGGCCTCCTTCGGGTGTGCCGGGGAAGCACGCTGGGGGCGTGCCGGGGAAGGCCTCCTTCGGGCTGATCTTTTGAATGGAGGACTTATGGTGTTGCCCTGCGGGGCTCACCACTACTTTGTTGGGGCCGCCACTCCTTGTGGGCGCGCACCCGTGTTTCCCCTTTACGCCTTTGGCCTAGGGGAAACTCTGCCGAAATTTCGTCAGATGAGGCCGAGAGGGGTGTTTTTGAGCGGGTTAGGGCAAAATCATGTTTTGGGGAGTGATCGCCCGATCTAGCGATTCGTCGCGTTTTTGACCGATCCAAGGCCGTAGAATCATGCCTAGGGCCATTGGGGAGCTTCCCCCTTGTTTTCCCCCTCTCTTGTGGAGGTACGGGGGCATGGTTGGCGTTTTGGGGTTGGATTCGCTATTTCACCGCTGAGATGACATAGCGGTCGTCCCAGAAACCGTCATGAGCATAGCGCGCCAGTGCAGGTGCGTTATGCTTTGTAAGATTTGAGTCTAGTCATCGAAAGTTTAACGGTCCCGTGACTGACCGCCATGTCAGGCAGGACGCATCGGTGCCGGTGCGTCATGGTTTTCGACCGTTGGTTTGTGACCGTTGGGGGCCCTGGTCACATAATGCGTTTGGGGAGGTCCATTATGTACCATAGCACCCTAGGGAATGTGCGTTATGCTTAACGCCCTTACCTTTCACTTAACGCGCCAGAGTTGGTCCGTTAAGGCCTATAACGCCCCTCGAGGAGTGCGCTATAGTTTGTTTCACTCCATGATATAACGCACCATGGCTGATCCGTTATGTACATAACGCCCCTAGAGGAGTGCGTTATGTCTTCTTCAGTGGCTTGGGACTTAACGCACCTCTATTGGTCCGTTATGCAATATAACGCACCTCAGTTGGTCTGTTATGCACTATAACGCCCCTGGGTAGGCGCGTTATGGTCTGTTTTCTGTTGGGAGTGGCGGATGGCTAAGTCGGACCGTCCATTCTTCCCCGCACGACTGTGAAGTCGATCGTGCATCGGTGAGTGGCCAATGTTGGACCATTCATCGTCTGAGGCTTAGTCGATGGTTTTTCGTGCCGATTCGAGTCTCGAGTGAGCAGACCTCGATCCACGTGTTGATTCATGGTCTGACTGATGCTGGACATCATGTGGGGACCAGGTGTGGGGCGCCGTGAGGGGCCTCGGGTTGTGGCATCTTCGGCTTACGTCACCATGAGTCGGTCTTGTACGAAGAGCGATCCTTGTACTCGTTTACTTTCGGAGTCGATTTCCGTGACGTGAGGGTCTGTACTTCCGGTGACCCATCCACTAGTCGTAGCTTCCACGGCACGTGTGTGTCGGCCCACTAGGAGCACTGGTGTGGCGCACCCGAGAGAGACGGTGAGTAAGCTGAGAAAACATGCACGAATGCAGGTTTTGAGAGGATATCAAAACATGCACGGACTTTAACACAAGTTGCACACAGGAAGAAAATATGCACGGGGTTTGATGTGCATGGACATTGTGAAGGTGTGCATGGACTTGGGATGCAACCCAATCAACAATACACTAAGTCCAAAAAGTGAATGGGGTTTGGCTTCCACAGACTATATGAAGGCGTGCCTGGACTTGGCGAAGGCGTGACTGTTCATGCTCGGACCTTCTTTCCTTCTACATAGAATGTGCATGGACTAATGTTCTTGGCCAAGGTCAAAACATACATGGACTCAAGTGCACGGACTTAGAATGCAAGACGTGCACAGACTTCAACAAGCAACCCAACAGAATTTCATCTAAGTCCAAAATGTGGACGGACTTTGATCATTGTGATACGATGGAATGTGCACGGACTTTATGATATTGTGCACGGACCATGCATGGACTTTCCATGCTAAGACTATACATGCATGGACTCAACATAAGACATGCATGGACTCAGCATGAGACATGCATGGACTTTACGGAAGAATGCAAGTATATGCTATGCAGTGGACTGTACATCCACGGGCTTGGACAAGGCATGCACGGACTCATGTTTTTGACCAAGGTCAGAACATGCATGGACTTACTAAGTGTATACTCTGACTTGGACTGAGCCTACAACTGAATATGCATGGACTTGCTACAGTGGTTGCTCAGACTATGCACCGACTCAGCCTAGAAGGCGTGCAACATGCTCGGACTTGCATCGAGCGTATGCACAGACTCTATGTGTATGCTAAGACATGCACGGACTTGTCTAGCGACACACAAACCCTAACGTGCACGGACTTGAACATATGCAGACCTCCTATATGCACTGACAGACCTCCTATATACAATGACTATGCACAGACTAGCTGCAACAAATGCAACAGGCAGGACAGTGTACCAAGCATACCAAGCATCGCACTAATCATGCATAACAGTCTCCTAATGATCACTCAATCAAGCACTAATTTAGGAACAAATGTAGTGACTCAAGAAGTTGCTATCATCGAAACAACACTCCATCATCAAAGCCCAGGGGGGCACAACAATCTCCCCCTTTTTGATGATGGCAACACACAATGAGTCACACTGACTCGTCAAACAATTCTCCCCCTTTGACATGATCAAAAAGGAGAAAGCAAAAAGATGCACGAACTTAAGATGTGCAGGCAAACATGCACGGACTTAGTGACTAAGACAAAACATGCACGGGGTTTGACATGCACGGACTTTTGTTCTGCCAAAGGAAAAACATGCACGGTGTTTGACATGCACGGACTTTGTTACACGAGCAAACAACCAAAAATGTGCATGGACTTTTACGTGCTCGGACTTGAGATGTACGAGACTGTACATGCTTGGTCTTGGTGAAGACGTGCAAGGACTTAATTCAAAAATGTGCTCAGACTTGGTTTCAATAAGTAACATGCATGGACTTAATGCTGCTCGGACTTGATATGCACGGGACTGTACATGCTCGGACTCTGGTTTCCTTCTTAAGAGAATGTGCATGGACTTATGCTCTTGACCAAGGCCAGAACATGCATGGACTCATATGCACGGACTTGTTATGCAAAGAACAGTTCATCCACAGACTTCAACAAGACATGCACGGACTTGCTATGGAAAGAAAAGTTCATCCACAGACTTCAACAAGACATACACGGACTTGCTATGCACGGACTTGCTATGTAAGGACTGTACGTGCATGAACTTGTTTGAAGTGGATGTAATGTGCACGGACTTTCTATGCAAAGACTGTACGTGCACGGACTTGTTTGAAGTGGATGCAGTGTGCACGGACTTGATAGGATTGAAGTGTGCACAACGTGCACAGACTCGGGTATTCAATCCAGAATGTGCATGGACTTCATTGTGCAATGGAGCCAACATGCACGGTCTATGCACAGACTTAGAATATGCAAGTCAGTGGAATGTGCACGGGCTTAGGAGTGCACATACTTATGAGTGCATGGACATGCTCGGACTTTAAATCCCATACGAAGGATGTGCATGGACTTGACATGCAACGAAACATGAATATGCATGGACCTTGCTACAGTATGTGCACAGACTTTATAATCAACAAAAGAACCTGCATGGACTTAGACCTAAGCATGCATGGACTTAAAAATGCAGGTGGACCTTGCTACAGTAGGTGCACGGACTTGAACATTCAACAGACAGACACATGCACGGACTTAAGAATGCAGGTGGACCTTGCTATAGTACGTGCACTGTTCATGCACAGACTTATGTATGCATGGATGCAGACAATGCATGGACTTGCTGAACTGAGATGCAAGGACTTTGGCTTGAGGTGCACGGCATAAGAAATGTAAGGGAAACATAATGGAGGCTATCTTCGTGAGAATGGAAGGAGGGAGAGAGATACATAATGCTATAATCTACATAAGTGCATCATAGAGTGGGGGAGAGGACCCTGTGAGCCCCCATCACTCCTCCTTTTATAGGCTCCAAACCATCCTTGTTACTCCATGTAAACACCCCAAGCCATTTTTATTGAAAAGCAAGTTTTCTTGTCCTTATTTCTCGCCTCCACGTGCATCACGGCGTTGGCCTGCCTTTTCTCCTATTCTCCCATGTGAAGGCCGCCGTCGTGGACCCATCTTCACATGAAGATGCATTCGCTGCTCCCGCCGAAGCCAACGTCTGCATGCGAACCACTCCGCCCGCCATCGTGGACCCGCAGTCGAAGCCTCCACGTCGCGAAGCACGGCCTGCATTGGCCCGCCTCCTTTTCTCCCACCGCGAAGCACGCTCGCCAGCGTGTTGAGTTGGCCGTGTGTGAAGCCCGCTCGAGCCAGCATTAGAAGCACCTGCTGAAGCCTGCTCGCGTCGAGTTGGGAAGCCTACCGAAGCCCTTGCGTTGAATCACCCACCTGCGTACGAAGCCTGAAGCCTCCCGCCTCCTGCCAGCTATTCCCTTGGCCAGCGCCCAAAGACCCACGTCCGCCGCTTGCCAGCTTGCGTGCGAAGGCTTTTGGCCGACAAAGCCACCTTGCCTAGCCAGCTCACGCCCGTGGTTGTTCTCTCTCCTCTTTCTCCGCCGCATGCGAACACCTTGGCCTGCCATTCCTTGCCGTGTTCGTTGACCTTGGCCTGCACATGAGAAGTCCGCTCACGTTGCTTTGCGCCTTGTGAAGGCCGCCCGCGACCAAAGCGAACCAGCCACGTTCGTCCGAAGCAACTGCCCATCTCCTGCCGCATGGAGACCTCCTGTAGCTGGCCGCTTCGCCCATTCGCTCTAGCCACACCCTCGTCCACGATGCCCGCTTGAAGGAGGCCCACCACCTTTGCATGGCCGCTCCGCCACCTACGTGAAACACCCATCCGCCTTGCATTTGAAACCCTGTGCATGCCTGCACATTGAAGACTTTGCCTTTACGTGATGCCTTCCTTACATGATGCTTGTATAATACATATATATATATATGTATATATATCATACACATATATATGTATATCATACATATATACAATACATATATATATATACATTAGATCAGGTTGCTAAAGTAGCAGAAATATACTTACTTCTTAATTAACAATTTAACCTTGACAATTATAACCCAGAGTCAAGTCCAAAGGAAAGACAACAAGTGCCAGGTACAGTCGACAAAAAAGTAAAGACGTACCGAGAAGTCGGGGGAAGCCTGATAAAGGTACCAGTTGGCCACTACGAGCACGCTAACTCCAAAAGTCATAGAAGCAGAATGAACGACCACCACCTGAAAAGTAAGGGTGAGTCTCGTGTCACTAGCTCAGTAGGGGTCACGCGGATCCCCATTAGAAAACACGCAGTAACATGCTAAAGCAGCAAGTAAACAACAGAAGTAGTAAAGCAGGAAAGCTAAACTACAAAGCTGCAAGGAAGGGGTAGCAGGAGTAGGGAACAAACTGAGAGCTAGGGGAGCTCATAGGAAAAGGGAAGAAGTCATACTAGACGAGCACGACTGCCAAACTAACCTCGGCCCCCGAAACTACTCCGAGCAGACACTACACCAAGCAAGGACAGAAGGGTGAACTCTGAACTGGGAAAAGTCAGAAGCTTACCAAACTGTCGACACGACACCAGGCTTCAAATGAAGACCTACAAGAACAATAACAAAGCCTAGGAAAAATCAAGATAGATGCTAGACAACAGGCAACACGACTAGAACGTCATGCACACAACCCCATACACGACCGGAACGTCGTGTAGGCGACAGACACTGACCTCGAGTACAACCATAAGAGGGCTAACCCGAGAGGTCACGACGCACAAAAAATACGAAGAATACCGCGAAGGGTCACGTGTCACGTGACTGGAGTGCCCCACCCTAGAAGAACAGCCAGTCGCGTCCACTAACGTCTTATGTTGCACCTACAAGAATCTCGTCTACTATGCCCATAGTCAGACAGAGACCAAGACACTATCAGAACCAGAACAATAACCAAGTCACGAGTGACTAGGTAGGGGAACACCCATCGGTGTCAGTCCAAAGACCCTGACCACGTGTGTACACACTGGCTTTTGCCTAAGCCAGGCCTCTAGCTAATTTTCTCCCCCCGTAGGACGCAACGGTAACCGTGGGAGCCGACGAAAACTAGCTTAAAAATCGTGAATCGGAAGTGCCCCGCTATAAAAGTTGTCACGTCGAAGCGTATCGTAAGGCTGCGACTAGTGAAGGCTCACAAGACACGGACTCTAAAATGCAAGTGCTGAAGTACCGACAGGAAAAAGTGCCCTATAACATGTACTTCGAAGCACCAAAGGCAGCACAGGAGACTGCCAACAAACTCAGGACAAGACAACTAGACCTACACCTACAACGGTCCCTGAGTCCTACGACTCTGAGTCAGGATCATCGACCATAGTGGGACAAGCTGCCAATCGGTCTAATCCTAAGCCAGGGAAAATGACGCTCTGAGAAAATGACACACGGAGACCTGAGGGGACACCGAGAACCCTTAGCACACTTGGACACATAAATCGAGGTAGGACGATACCTCGAGACATCCAGAAACATGGTCTCGAATTGGACAAAGTCATCGAGATACAGACAAGGTCGCCTGTCAACTGCTGGGTGACCCTGAGTTGACTGGAACCCGACAATGACACACATAGACTGCATGCACAAACAGAAACTGGAACGGTGGACAATGACAACACTCTGGGCAAAGCGAACCATCACTCGACTGCTAGGCGAACCCGAGAGTCAAGGAACAACCGCTACGCAACCAGAGACAAGGACACTAGCAGTTCTAGATTGAGTCGTTAGGGTACTATCACAGTCAAGGAAAAGACCACACCTAGTCACCTAAACCAACCGATCCAGACAACCACCAACAGACAGACACCGCCCTAGAACACGACCTAAGACAGACGAACACACAGGACAAAACAAGGACTATAACGCACCAGCATAGGGGCATTACCTGCTATAACAGACCACAGAAGGGGCGCTATGGCAGACAGACCTAAAACACCAATACCGACAATATAACGCACCAAGATAGGGGCGCTATATCAACATAACGCACTAGGACAGGCGCGTTATGGCCAACAGACCAAAACACAAACCAAGGGGAATATAACGGACCTCCATAGGTGCATTATACAAGCTTAATGCACCAGAACAGGCGCGTTAAAGCCAAGGGACCCAAAACAACACGGATAAGAGGCATATAACGGACCAAGCTGAGTCCGTCATAGCCACATGACGCACAGGGTTAGGCACGTTATATCAACTGCCATACCCAGTCAAACATCGGTCAAACACACCATAACGGACCTACACCGGGGTGTTATCTGATCATAACGCACAAGGAGGCGTCCATTATGCCTAACCGACTGACACGATCTTCGAGGAAGCATGGTCGTCGAGGGTGTAACATAACAGCATGCCTCAAAAATAACCTGAATATAACATGCCTAGATAGGGGCGTTATACTCAAATAACGGACCAGGCCTGGTCCGTTATGCTCCATGACCTCGAAAGATGAAAACGAATGAACCATAACGGTCTGTCGAGGGACCGTTATGCCCCTATAATGGTCTCTGGTAGGACCGCTAAATCAATCCGATGGGTAAAACGGTAGAACGACTGAATCGACCCTTTCCACGCCCCATGCACACCGTAGCGCAGGGGAAACAAAGCCAATCGGCGAGAAACGACCCCAGAAGGTCAAAAATGGCACATGCATCCATCGAAATGCATTAAAACGTGAGATCGGGACGATTCCGACAAATCGACCCAAATCGAGTCACTGGGGTTCCCGGACTCCTACCGGCCCCAAATGACGAGCAATCGACATGAAACTGGTGGGGTTGGGATCCTGACATCCCAGCGGTCAATTTGACACTAATTACAACGAGAATGGTTGTCGTTTTTCGGCGAACCCTACAAACCCCAAAAATCACGATTTGCACTAAAATGGCCCGATCTCCCCCGATCGAGCACCATTCTACGTAAAATTACAGGAAAAACGTAGAGGACGAAGTGGCGGTCCATCTCCCTACCTCCACCGATGAAACCGAGCACCGAGGTGAGTAAATCGCGCCGAAAATCACCACGCGAATCGAACCGTCGGCTTTGAATCCACCGTTCTAGATCGCACCAAAACCGCACCGATTCTCACTCCACCACGCGTCTCAGCAACCTCCCGGCATCGCTACCTCGCCCACGGTCGCCTCCGTCTGCAGTCGGAGCTGATGGATCGGGAGAATGAGAGAGAACGAGAGTGAGAGAGTGTGAGATGGCATGAGTGAGAGAGAGAGAGGGTGGGGTGGGTTTATAATAAAAGAAATTAGAAATTTTTCTAATTTCTAAAAATTCGTAAAATGTGTCAAAAATATACTAATTCAGAAAAATACGTAAAAATAGTCGAAACGATCCTCGTGAAGAGTACATCGTAGCAGCGTAGTCCGCAAGTCGATGAATTATAAACTCTTATTTTACAGGCACGAAGAGGACGATGGTAAAAAAGATCACTTTGCATAATAATGGGCCAAAGTCCATTAGCATGAGAAAGAAAAAAAAGTGAGAGAAAAAATAGATATATATAAATGGGCCAAAAGCCCATTCACATGGTTAAGTCTTCAAATGGGCCAAGGGCCCATGCTCATGTTCTTCACGCTCGAACGCCCCATGCATGTGGTTTTCAACAAGGCGTCGATGCATGGCCACTTCACAAGGGTGATGTGGGCACGAAGGTGGCCAGCAAAGGCCAAGGCAGGTCAACATGATGGGGCGTCGGCCAAGGGTGGCTTCGCACGCGAGCGGGAGGCTTCGTAGGCCGGTCTTCAGTGGGCTCACTGTCAACAGAAGAAGGCTGGTGGCCTTCTTTCACGCACGCAGGAGAAGGCAGGAAGGCAGGCGTGACATGGAGGCTCCTTCGCGTAAGGTCAGCGAATGCAGGTGAAGGCGGCTTCGG
This sequence comes from Amorphophallus titanum, assembly GCA_024336825.1. Lineage (NCBI taxonomy): Eukaryota > Viridiplantae > Streptophyta > Magnoliopsida > Alismatales > Araceae > Amorphophallus > Amorphophallus titanum. The sequence goes on along the minus strand of JANBPO010006691.1, from coordinate 103,420 downwards.
TCGACGCGGGCTCTTCACGAGAGGCACAGACGTGGAGGCTAGCGAAGTGGGGTGGCTCGCACACACGGCATCTTCGGGCATGGTCAGCAAAGGCGTGAGGCTAGCCTTCTTGCGGAGGCAGCCAAGCCCCTTTGCACGTGAATCAACGCTGGCTAGTTGACAGGTGGGCGCGACGTGGGGGCTTCACACAGGCTTCGTCGGCCAAGGGGGAGAGAGGACGGGTCAGCGCGGCAGGTCGGTAGGCGACTAGCAGTGGCTTCGGGCGCGGGTGGTCAGCCTTCTCAAGTAGGCGAACACGGAAGCAAGTAGGTGGACGCAGGCGGCAAATGCCGGCACATGCGAGGGAAGAGGAGAGGGAAAGCATGTGGCATTGGCCAAGGAGAGAGAAAGAGAGAGAAAGTGAGAGAAAGAGGGAGAAAGAGGAAAAAGAGAAAGAGAAAATTTCATTAAAAAATACAAAAATGTGCAACACATTGTGGCCTCCCATTCCAAGTCAAAAATGGCATCTTGGGGTGTTCACATGGAGTAACAGGAATAGCTCGGGCCGCATAAAAGGAGGGCATGGGAAGGCTCTCCTCCTCTCCACTCATACGTAGCAAGCTCCCATTCCCTCCACCCTTCAGTTCTAGTTAGGAGTAGGCTTTCCCTTTTTATTGTTCTAGCTTTGATTGTAATTTATTTTGTGTTTGTTATAATTTGTACCCGGCTACTGTTCATCCCCTATCTCTCTGCTCCGACCTCTCCTGGAGACCATCCTGGTTGGAGATTGAAGAAGACCGGTATACGGACTCGACAGCTTTGGTCCCGCTCCGTTCTGACTCCAGGAGTGCTCGTGGCGGCGTCGTCTTCCCGCTGCTGCACCCAGAACTCTGTACCAGCCAGAGCAGATCAGCACCAGTGCAGAAGCTGCTACGGCCACATCCCTGCTCCCCTGGGTTCGCCGCTTGGTCAGGCGTTCTTCGGCCAGTCCTCCATCCAACCCAGTTGATGGAACTGCATTCGGAGGTCAGGACTGCTAGTTCTGAATTTTCTCGTAAGGGTGCGCAGGTCAGTCCATAGAAATCTAGCCCTGATACCCTGCTACTGTGTACCTCTTATCTCTTTGCCCCGACCACTTCTGGGGGTCTTCCTGGTCGGAGATCGAAGGAGACTTGTAGACGGACGTGCTGTCTTGGGTCCCGCACCATTCCGACTCTAGGAGCACTCGTACCGGCGTCATCGTCCTGCTATTGCATCCTGAGGATAGAACCAGTCAGGGCAGAGCCGACCTGCCACAGAGATAGCTGCGACTAGAGGCGACTCCAGGCCGTCCCCCAAAAATTTTGAGGACTTCCTGATCCAGCTAGCGACGTCTTGGCGCTGGTTTTACAGTCATCCAAGTTCACCTCAGATCGTGACGCCGCCAACAGCGACAAGTGGTCAGCCTGTTTCGGAAGCGGGCAGATTCGGCCGAGTCAGTTCATCGGCAACTTCGTGGCTTTCTTCCCCCACCCCGTCTGGCCGGCTTAATGCCCCTCCCTGTGTGGAGGTAGTATTTTGTTGTAATCATAAATTTTCATCCCCTAGTCCAACCCCCCTGTGTAGATCATAGTGATTGTATTATTAATAGGGGAAGCAACATCGACACAGTGTGCGAGGAACCACACTTCCCCGCTCGTCCACGTCTCCAAACGGGGGTTGGTTTCTTCAAACTTACCAGGTAAACTCTAAACCCCTACTCTCATGTCCGTTCTTGTTCATTTCATAACCATCAAATTGCTCCGCTGGTAGAGAGAGAGCACCCGATCCCGGAGCCCTAACTTCGAGAGGTCACCATGGAGTTGCGAGTGAGTGAGTGACCTAGTGCCCCAATTGGCACCCGGCCAGCCCTTGAATTGCGGGCTTCGTACCCTACCGTTCGTGCGGACCCTCCCACATTTGATGGGTCCAAATCTTTGGAACCCAAGATCTATCTTGATTGGGAGGCCAGTATGGACCGATATTTTGAGTGGTTCGAGATGACGGACCACCGGAGGGTTAGGTATGTCAAAATGAAGTTGTTAGGGCAAGCACAGACTTATTGGAGCAACGTGGAGAGCTTGCTCTTTCAGCGTCATGAACCTCAGGTAGGTTCTTGGGATGAGATGAAGGACAGGCTTAGGCGTAAGTACCTTCCTGCCACGTACCGTTAGTGACTTATTGATACTTGGCAGAGTCTCACCCAAGGGGACCGATCCGTGTCAGACTACATTGTGGAGTTTGATGAGTACTTTTTACGATGTGATGTTACGGAAGAGAGCACATGCCTTTCTCGCGCTTCCGTGGTGGATTGCGGCCCCACTATCAATGTGAATTATTTCACCGCAATGTGACCACCTTGGAGGACACATACCAGGTTGCTCTCGAGTTGGAGTAGTTCGAGGCGGAGTTCACTCTCGTCTAGCATCTGGGGATCACTTATCAGCGTGGGACCGACCCTCGTACCACGCCCAGCTCCTATAGCCGATTTTCGATGGCCCACCCCCCAGAACCTCCTCAGCAGGACCCCACCACTACTCCTAGGCCCCGCACCTTCCCTCCGAGGGACCCTCCCCCTCGCCCGCAGGCACCCAACCATGCGCCTTGGCTTTATCAGCCCGTTGTACTGACTCAGCCTCTTCTTCCCACACCCCCAGTCCATCGAGAGGATAAGGGAAAGGGGCCAATGATTGGTGGAACATCTCAGGGCACTAGGACACGAGACTGTTGCTATAGTTGTGGTGGAGTTGGTCACTTTGCCAGAAAGTGTCCCACTCGGGAAACACTTGTTATTGCTGACACGCCGGCCCATAACCCCACGCCCGAGTTTGTGCCAGTCAGTTATGAGACGGACTAAGATCTGGCCAAGGAATTCTTTGATGAGTTATTGGAGGGTGAGCAGGTCGACGTCCCTGGTACATCGTATCAGGAAGATGTGCAGTTGGGTGTAGTCAGGTGCATCCTGGCCCAGCCTCAGATGAGTGACGACTGGCGTCGTACCACCATTTTTCACACATTTTGTAGGCTGGAAGGGAAAGCCTGCAAGGTGATTATAGATAGCGGGAGCTACATCAACGCTATCTCCACCAGTCCCGCCTGATGGGTCACTCGACATTCGAGTGATCAACCAGCGACAGGTGCCTAGCATGATAGAAGAAGGACTGAAAGAAGAAGAAGAAGAATGGGAGGTGGTCACAGCAGAAGCCGTCAGTCTGCCTGACTGGAGAGACCCTCTTATGCAATGGTTCAAGTAACAACAACTGCCCAAGCAGAGGGAAGAAAGGATTAGACTGATCAGAACAAAGGACTCCTACGAGCTTCGAAATGGGAAACTATTTCGAATTGTGGCCGATGCCAAGCAAAAGCTACTCCTCGAATGCCTATCCATTGAAGAGGTTTGGAGAGTTATGAAGGAGGTTCACGTCGGAGCAGTCGGTGCACATCAGGTGAGGTCGAAAATGAAAATCGAAATAAAGAAGCTTGGCTATTATTGGCTGACGATGTTTGACGACTGCTACAAGTATGCTAAGTCATGTCAAAGGTACCAGGAGCACGCCACGATACGTAGGAGGCCACCCATGCCGCTGCATCCTACGGTACCTAGCTGGCCCTTTGCCCAATGGGGAACAGATGTCGTGGGCCCATTGCCCACCTCATCCATGGGTTGCAAGTACATCTTGGCGGCAACCGATTATTTCTCCCGCTGGGCAGAGGCTATCACCTTAAGGGAGGTCACCGGGGAAATCATCGCCAGATTTGTCCGCCGTAACATCATATTCCAGTTCGGCACCTGCGATCGAATTATCTCAGATAGTGGCAGCCACTTCCGCAACCAGAAGGTCTACCGGCTGGCGAAAAAGTACAAGATTGATTGGAGGACATCAACCCCCTATAACCTACAAGCCAATGGCCTGGCTGAGGCTTTTAACAAGACCCTCTGCACTCTCCTAGCCAAGATTGTCAGTTCCAACAAAAGAGACTAGGAAGAAAAGCTGTACGAGGCGCTATGGGCATATCGGACTGTATACAAGACTCCAACGGGCTGCTCACCCTTCTCTCTGGTGTATGGCTCGGAAGCAATTGTTTCCATCGAGTTGAAGATACCCTCCCTAAGGGTCACAATCCAACATGAGCTGGTCCGCGAAGGGCAAACTAATGTCGAACGTAGACTCGAAGAACTCTCCAGTTTAGAAGGAAAACGGCTCCAGGCCCAACAGAACATCCAGGTCTATCAGGCCCGAATAGCGCGTGCCTTCGACAAGCTCGTCAAGGAGCGCGAGTTGGTCAGAGGAAGAGAGAGAGAGGGGGCAGTCCCCACTCTCTATAAAACCTAGTTTTTTCTCATTTTATCCTACTTTGACCAATATCAAGAGGACAAAAGGATACTGGCTGTTGGAGGATACTAGGACTAATATTGCCTGCACGCGTGGACCCGATGTGCGACCCTGTGTCATTGTTACCGAATCCTTCCGTGCACGGTATGCCAGTTGACTTTGCATGACCCTTGCATGAATTGAAATAATGAACTAGAAGTGCCTGGGACTGGGGAATGGCCGGGAGGCCACTGGGCTGGGAGGAGGGCACGCTTCCCAAGGGGGTTTACCCTACTCCGGGTCGCAGCCGCGCCTGGGGAGAACCCACCCTGGGCGAGCCACAGCTCTAAGGGATGGCACTCGGGGTCTTCTTTTATTGTCCGGGGGTATCCTTTAAGAGACATGGGACTCTGGGATGTTGGGATTAGCCTGTGGGGGCTGTTGTTGTCGGGTTGTAGTTGCCGCTCGCAAGGTGTTCGGGTAAATGCCCGACACACCTCGGGTTGTCAAACGGCCTGGATGAATGGCTGAGGGGCCTCGGGATGGGCCTTGGGCTGAGGATATGAGCTCGTGGGAGCTGAGAAGAGGCACTTTGGGGACGTGGGCCTGACCTCGAGGTGTGTGCCACGTTGCACGGCTAGGTGGCAGGGTAGCCTCGGGTTGGCCCGAGAGCTAATGATAAGTGGCCCGTCACCACGTGTCTGAGGGTCGGGGGTGGTCTCGACTTGCTGGAGGGTCGTTGTAGAACCTGGCTGGTGTGCTGGAGCCGTGAGTCGACCCGCAGTTTGCTATAGAAAGGCTAGAACATATGTGCCCACAATGTGTTCAGGAAAATGCCCAACACACATGTGTGAGCCGTACATGTGCACTGCGGACCTCCAAAGCCTGTGGTTGGCTTAATTAAGTCTTCCTTTGACCCTGGGGGGGTGATGCGGGACGGACCCACAGACTCGACCTAGGACTCTAGAAGAGCTCGCAAATGTCCCTTAGCGAGGGAAGCGTGCGGATGTCCGCGGTTGAGAAATCGGCATGAGCTAGGGTGGTCGGCTCTCTCTTGTGCCCGGATCGGGTCACGGGACGATACACTCTCTCTCGCAGCAGCGGTAATAGTAATATAAGCGAGCTAGATAACCCTAAACATGCTCTCTAGCAGCGGCATTTCGGGTTTTCACCGAAGCCAGCCCCCTCTTGCTTTTGCCCACGCGCCCTTTCGGGTTTTCACGTGGCGGGGTACCCGATTTTACCTGCAACGCCCTTGCGGGTTTTCGTCACAGCCGGGTTATAGCCTTTTTTGCTCTTGTCCTAATGCAGGAACAAGGCTGGCGGGGTATCTCTATTTTTAACCCCATTTTTCTTTTCCCCCTTCTTTTTATAGAGAGATAAGCATCATGTCAGGACATGGTGTCTGACTGTCGATGTCAGCGATGATTTGCTGGCTAGGGCACGGGGCCTTGCGCTAACGCGGGTTGATTCATTCATTGGCAAGATAATAATGCCAGCGCAAGAAGGGATTTGTTGCCTATTCAGACGTAAGGTCTGTAATGGTAATGTCGTATATGAATTGGCTAGGATGGGGTGCCACTAACCAAGGGAATGTGGAGTGCCACTAACTAAGGAAAGGTAGCTCGGCTAGGACGGAGTGCCATTAAGCCAAGGAGAGGTAGCTCGGCTAGGGCGGGGTGCCACCAACCAAGGAGGGGCATCTTGGTTAGGGCGGAGTGCCGCTAAGCTAAGAAAAGATAGCTTGGCTAGGGCGGAGTGCCACTAAGCCAAAGGGGGTAACTCGGCTAAGGCAGAGTGCCATTAACCAAGGAGGTAGCTCGGTTAGGGCGGAATGTCACTAACCAAGGAATAGGTAGCTCGGCTAGGGCGGGGTGCCACTAAGCCAAGGGAAGGTGGCTTGGTTAGGGCGGAGTGCCACTAAGCCAAGGGTAGGTGGCTCGGTTAGGGTGGAGTGCCACTAACCAAGGAATAGGTAGCTCGGCTAGGGCGGAGTGCCGCTAACCAAGGAAAGGTAGCTCGGTTAGGGCGCAGTGCCACTAACCAAGGAAGGGTAGCTCGGCTAGGGCGGAGTGCTACTAAGCCAAGGAAGGGTAGCTCGACTAGGGCAGAGTGCCACTAAGCCAAGGAATAGGTAGCTCGATTAGGGCGGAGTGTCACTAACCAAGGAATAGGTAGCTCGGCTAGGGCGAGGTGCCACTAAGCCATGGGAAGGTGGCTTGGTTAGGGCGGAGTGCCACTAAGCCAAGGGTAGGTGGCTCGGTTAGGGCGGAGTGCCACTAACCAAGGAATAGGTGTCTATTCCGGAGACGCCGGTTGAGCTGCATGGTAGAGTTTTATATGTTTTCCAGGCGATGTCCCTGCTATTACAATTACTACACTCCTCGCAGGGAGGGGGATCACGGGGATGGGGGCAATTCACTACACGCACTACCCTCGCGCAAGAGGGGGGAACAAAGGGAGGGGAAACCAAACAACGACCATGTGCCATGCTCCGACATCCACTCGAGGTGATGTCAATGCCTGGATGAAGCTTGAGGGATGCCGAAGGATGCCTGCAAGTCTGACGTCGAGCCGATGTCGCTGGATGGAGGCGGTGGTCGCAGCTGGAGACCTGTGCAGTTCTGCCGCGCAGGACAAGATGGCGCAGTCGTGGTGCGGCGGCCGGTACACTCGCTGACGAACTCCAAACGTGGCGGGACCAAGTCATGGACATAGTAGACAGGGAACTCTGCGAAACCTCAAAAGATGGCGGCCATCAAATCTTCTCACAAGTCGTGGTCGCTCAGACGGTCAGCATCAGGTTTCTGGGCAAACAGCAGGACAGGCCAACAACAGCCCTAGTGGAATTTTTGGTGCCGATGTCAGAACGGGGCGAGACCACCAGGGATGGTTTCGTGTCACTTTGGTGATGACATCTCAGGCCGAAAACTAGCATAGGGAGGTGTGCCGATGATGTCGAAGCTGCTGCAGGTTCTGGGCAGACTGGGTTGTACCAGTCAGGCGCGGCCTTGGGAGAATGGACGCCCCAGGCTGTGCAGATGACAAAAATAGATGGGACCACCTCTGGTTCATCGGTGCTTCGGAGAATAAGAACTCTCATGAAGGGAGCTCTGACTGATTCGCGCAGGGGTGGGCGGTGGGACTGCTACCAAATGGTGCTCAGGTTCAGACCCAAATCTGGTGCAGTTGCACAAGAATGGGCGACGCGATCGGTGCGGAGGTCGGAATGGTGCGAGACCACCTCTGGTGTGAAGAGGGCTCAGAGGTGAACGAACTCACAGAAGAGGGCTTGGGCAGATTCGCACTGTAGATGTCAGTGTAGGCTCTGCAAGCTCGGCCCAACTTTCTGCTACTGATCTGTGAGTAGCAGGGCAAGGAAAATCTCCAATGTCGACGGCGAGGACGACGCCGTGGGTTGCCGGGGTCGCTGGGGATGCACTTGGAGTGGATGGGATGTGGGTTGTAGATATGGGGGTGGCTGGAGGTGGCGGCTAGGGTTGGTGTGGAGGAGGGGCGCGCTGGTTGTGGGGAAGGTGATGCCTACAAACCTCCCCTACAACACCATCTAACCACCCCATCCCCCTCCTCCACCATTCACCCCCATCCCCTCCCTTTCTAGTGCTGGTGAGTGGAACCTGTCCTCCTGCCTGCTGTCACCCAGAAGACCAGCAGATTGTAGGAGTCACCACGACTGCATCCCGGCATCCCTGAAGGCACAAGAGGTACCAAAAGAAGCGTCTCCAAGTCTACAATGCAGCGGCAGTTGTCTCGCCCTCATCCGATTTCGGGGCTGGCCGGTAGAAGCAATCTACCCAGACTGTGCAGTCAACTCCTAGTCAGCAACCTGAGGGCACTTTCAGACACTACCACGACCTGTAGATGGAAGATCTGACAACAGGGGTTGGTCGACGGCTTCTACTTCAAATCTTCTTCCACCTCCAAGAAACGGGGATCCATTCGGCCTCCGGAACAAAATATTCTTCTATTTCTCCTCTGAGTGCGCAGTTCTGTCCACTCTGGGATAGAACTGACACCCCATCAGTGTTTGAGCTACATCAGTCTACCCTGACATCTTCCAGTGCCTCCGTGGGTCTCATTTTGAAGAAGGCTCGACAGCGGTTCCATCCCCGCCAATCGTGCCCAAATCGGAGCTCGGGGATGACCGTGGCGACCTCGTCTTCCTGAAGCTACGGTGCTGCAGCAGTCCAGGATAGGAAACAGAGGCTCTGCTTCCAGCCCCGCCACGCCCAGTGATGTCATCGTCGGCTCCCGCCAAATTTCTTGTACCATCCATCGCCAATCACCGAAGTTTTGGAACTGGTCTTGCTGTCATTTGAGGTCGGGAGCTTCCACAGAAATTCCGGCAACAACGATCGGTACCCTGTTCCAACATAGGACCAGATCCGGCACCGGCACCACGTGGAGCCTTAGTCCTCGCCTCTCCCCTCCCCGCTTGGCTAGCTGAAGGCCCCTGCCTGCGTGGAGGTAATTGTGGTTGTAACACACTTAACCCCCACCCCGAGATCCCCCTCCTGTGGAGGCGTAGCTTTGTAATTGGCTTGAACAGGTTGAAGCGACCTCGCCACGGCATGGGTGATCCCCACGCTTCCCCGTGCGCCCCCGTCTCCGAGCGGGACCGATTTCTTCAAACCGATCGAGTAAGCATTCATCCCTTGCTCTTACTTTGGTGCTTGTCATTCAATTTTAGCTCATTGCTTGCTGGACGGTGAGTCCTCGTCTTGCCAGGAGCATTTTGACGCCTCATGCGTCGCGAATGGTGGACGTTTACCTCATTTTCCGTGTAAATCTCTTTTTGGTTAAATTTAGGCCTAATTTGGGATTTTTCTTCCCTTCTCCCAGTTTTGATCGAAACGGCCGCTGAACGAGGTGCAGGAGGTACCGTTGGAAAGGTCTCGTCGCAAGGATCGCGTGGACATCCTTCTTCCCTCAATCCGCGGAGCGTGGTGGCGTGTGGTGTCGGGAGGTCGCCGTTGTCCACATCGTCCGTTCGACGTCGAATCGGCTTCCTCGTCGCATCAAAGGTAGGGGGATGGACTCCTTGCTTCGCTAGGATCATTTCCATACCACTTGCACATCCATCCACGGCCGTTTGGCCCAATTAGAGTCCATGTTTAGTTCCGCCCTAAAAATGTATCAAAAATATGTTAATTAGGCTTTTAATTATTTATTAATCGTTCATGGGCGTGTTTTAATTCATTTCTAGCTGTCGTGGGCTTGTGTGGATGCATGGCATAACATGTTTACAGTCTTTACAGGTTTTTGTACTCAAACCCGTCGATTTCCATTGACCGGGGGATGGCTCGGTCGCCAACCATGCCCGTTCGTCGCCCAGACCGCAGAGCGGCCACCCTGGTGACCGTCATGACTATAACACACCTTACAAGGTGCGTTATGCCCTCATAGCGGAACACTCCAGGTCCGTTATGCCCCTGAGAATGGTAGATACGTGGTTAGTATAGCGCTCCCCTCCATGACCGTTATGGTCATGGGTTTTCTATGGATTTTTCACATTCGGGTGACTTTAACGCACCCCTGGTAGACCGCCATATTCTCTTTGACCGACCAGTTTGACCGTTGACTGTTGAGTAGTAAGGCGGTTAGTATGGCGGTGTAGGGTAGATCCGTCGTGCATTGTATAACGCACCTTGCCCGATGCGTTATACACCACATTGAACTATGGTTTCCTGTGAATTCTTAGTGTTCGGGAGACTTTAACGAACCCAGACCCATGCGTTATAAGTCTCATAACACATGATTCCTGGTGCGTTATGCTCCCTGGGTTTTCGGCTTCAGCTCATGCGAGTATAACGGCCATGAGAGGCGCATCATACTCAGCATAACGCTCCATGCCTGGTGCGTTATGCTCTGCATGTCCGATTACACAGCATCATGCATCAGGGTACTTGCGAGTTCGGGCTCTCTTTCTCACCGTCCAGCGGAGCTATGAGCTAATATGGAATGAAAAGTTCTGTAATAGAGTAGGGAAATGAGCACTTACTCGACCGGTTTGATGAAATCGGTCCCGCTCAGAGACGTGGGTGCGCGGGGAAGCGTGGGGCTTACCCACGTCGTGGCGAGGATGCTTCGACCTGTTCAAGCAAACTACAACATTACGCCTCACGCAGGAGGGGGATCTTGTGGTGGGGGTTAAGGGAATTATAACCAAAACTACCTCGACACAGGGAGGGGCCTTTAGCCGGCCAAGCGGGAAGGGGAAAGACGAAGAATAGGGCTTCGCACGATGACAGAGTCGAATCTGTCCCTCCTCTAGAATAGGGTACCGACTGTCGATATAGGAATTCTTCCGGATGCTCCTGAACTCTGATGCCAGTGAGACCAGCGCCAAAATTTCGTGGATTGGTCCAGGAAGTTGCAGGAATTTTGGCGGGGGCCGAGGTAGCCGTCGTCGGGCGCGGTGGAGTAGGAAGTAGGGACTCTGTTCTCTGCCACGAACTGTCACAGCACTGCAGCTTCTGGAAGATGTCATCACCACGAAAAGTCCCGAACTCCGATTTGGGTATGGTCAGTGGCGTTGGAACCGTCATCGAGCTCTCTTCGAATCAAGACCGACGGGTGTGCCAGCCGATGTCGGAGTAGGCCGCAGCAGCCCAAACACTCACAGTGTGTCAGTTCTGTCCCAGGGTGGACAGAACTACGCACTCAGAGGAGAAATAGGTGAAGAAATCACTCCGGTGGCCGAACGGAGCTCTGTTTCTTGGAGGAGGCAGAAGACTCGATGTAGAAGGCGTTGGCCAATCCCCGTCTTCAGATCTTCAGACGGCTGGCCGTGACGGCTTCTACAAACGGCCTCAGGTTGCTGGCTGGACCTCTTCTGTGCAGTCGGGGTAGATCGCTTCCCCCGGACAGCCACGAAATCAGAAGAGGATGAGACGACTGCCAATGCGAAGAAGACTTGGAGACGCTTCTATCGGTAGCTCTTGCGCTTCCTGAATTGCCCGGATGACGATGCTGCTCTCTCTGCAATCTTTAGGTCTTCTGGGCTGCGAACTGGTGGATAGTAGATTGAAGGTATTGGGGGGGAATGGGGTTTATGGGAGTGGAAGTGGGGTGGAAAGGTGTGGGGGTGGCCCCTAATTTCCGAAACACACACGCAGGAATCGAAAAATACGCGAAAAAAGTCGCGGAACGCGTTTCGACCTCCAAAATTGACCCGAATCACACGGATCTGAACACGAAAGATGTCCAGGAGATAATTCCAGATAGAACGGGCACAAATTCTCTAAGAAAGCAAGTCTGGGACCCAAGAAGAAGGATCCGAAGGGTTCGGGACATCACAGCCCTCCCCCCTTAAACAAATTCCATCATCAAAATTTAAGAACGAAAGCACGGGAACAGGGGAAAGACTCACACAAACAATTAAGGATACAACTCCCTCATCTCATCCTCACGCTCCCAAGACGCCTCACCACCAGAATGACGCTGCCAGACCACCTTAACCAGAGGAATGACCTTGTTCCGCAGGCGTTGCTCATGCCAATCCTAGATACGGACAGGGTACTCTAGAAGAGACAAATCTGGGGTCACCTCAGGCCAAACGGCATCCTCTAGAATGTGGGAATCATCGGGCATGTACTTCTGAAGTATTGACATATGAAACACATCATGCACAACAGATAGCTCCGGAGGTAGCTACAACCGATAAGCAACTTCCGCAACACTCTTGATAATGGGAAAATGACCAATATAGTGGGGACTCAGCTTCCCAGGCCTGTCGAAGCTCATCACACCCTTCATGGGAGAAACTCTCAGGAAAACTCGGTCTCCCACAGCAAAGCTAAGAGGTCGCCTCCTCCGATCGGCATAACTCTTCTGTCGGCTCTGCACTGCCAACATCTTCTACCGAATGAAATGCACCACCTCAACACACTGCTGCACCAAGTCCGGTCCTGTCAGGACATGCTCGTCCACCTCGAACCAATCAAGTGGAGTTCAACAAGGTCACCCATACAACGCCTCATACGGAGCCATACGAATGCTCGAATGATAGCTGTTGTTGTAGGTAAACTCCACTAATGGTAAATGGTGGGTCCAACTCCCTTTCCACTCTAAGCAACATGATCTCAACATGTCCGCCAAAGTGTGGATGGTCCGCTCAGACTAACCATCTGACTGAGGATGATAGGCCGAGCTGAATGCCAACTCAGTGCCTAGAGCTCGCTGGAAACTCCTCCAGAATCTCGATGTGAAGCGCGGATCACGATCAGACACAATGGAGATGGGGACTCCATGCAACGGGACGATCCGCTCCACATACAAACGGGCCAACCAAAGGGCATCCTTTTGTAGTGGAAGATCCCCTTAGGCGACCTGAAGGCCGTGTGAATCCGGTCGTGCTCGGCTATACATATTTGGTTGTAACCGGACGAACCATCCATGAATGAAAGGGCCTCGTGACCAGTGATTGCATCAATCATTACTTCGGTGATTGGCACTGGGAAGTCATCTTTCGGACATGCCTTGTTCAGGTCACGGAAGTCCACGCAGATCCTGATCTGTCCATTTTGTTTCTTCACCGGGACGATATTGGCCAGCCAGGTGGTGTATTGATTTTTCGCGACGAAGTTGACGTCTATGAGCTTGTCGACCTCCTTGCAGATCTGTTTTATCAGCTCCGGTCGCATGCGTCGAGGGGGCTGTTTCACAGGCTCCGTCTTGGCGTCAATGGCCCGCAAATGCTGGGTCACCTCAGGGCTGAGGTCGGGCATTTCCTTATAGTTCCAGGCAAAACAATCGCGGAATTCTCGCAATAGTTTCATATATTCTGCCCTCTCCTGAGGAGACATGAGGGCACTCAGGAAGGTCGGCCTGGGGTTGTCTTCTGTGCCAAGGTTGACTTCGTCCAGCTCGTCGACGGTAGCTTGCCCGCCATCTTCAATTTTCGGTGGGGCCGGTAGCAGGTCGGCAAAGTCCTGATCCTTGCCTTCCTCGACCTCGAGAACGCCGAAGGCCTCTTCTGGCTCATCTTGGCCTGGCGCCGAAGCAGCATTCCCTTCGCATCGCTCTGGGGCTGCAACCGATGGGTAGGTGGAGCCAACTGACATGGGGGAATATGAGGCCTCCCCAGGGTCCTCCAGGTAATCATCATAGACAGCTTCAATCGGTGCCGGAGCCGCTGCGCCTTCCGGGACCTGATGTTAGATGGATATAGTGTGGACTCCTCTCATGGAGCCACCTGTCGCGTGAGGACGCTGTGGGTTCACTACGTAATCTCCCATCCTTAGCTCATCCTTGTCAATTAGGTCCTGAGCTATGTCTTTAAAGACATAGCAATCTTCGATAGGGTGCCCGAGTATCTAGTGATAAGGGCAGAACAATGGGTCACCGTTTCTCCGGGCATCTTGGGGCCTCTTGGACCTTGGGAGCGACACCTTGCCGTAGTAACAGGCCCAATCGAAGATGCCCCGGGTCTTCTCTTTCGGGAAGGAATAAGGCTTCCGCAGTTTCTCTTGAAGCGTAATTGGACATCTCCAAGAAGCTGCCCCACCGCGTGTGGGTGGGCATCGGCGGTGGAGGGTACTGGCAGCCGGTCGTCTGCCCCGATCCTCCGCTCTTCTGCTCCAACTGCTGCCGCCTGGGCCACGTTGTTAATGGTTGTAAGAAGAAGCCATCAGCTCCTCCGGTGACGAAGGGGATCCCGGCCGCTGCCTCTCCAGGTCTCCCCCGTCTTGACGCCTCCGCCTCACACCGTGGCGCCCTCGCCGGCCCTCCGGGCCCAACCAGGCCGCCCCGGTCGGACATGGCCGATCTCCCCTCCTCAGCCGCCCCCCTGGCTCGGCCCCCTGTTGCAACGACGGACGGACGCTGGTCGGGGGCCCCTGTCGCCGTGGCGCCCACCCGGGAGGGTCCTGCATGGCGTCAGGTGCCCGCGCCTGCAGGCAACATCCTCCGCGCAGCTGCTCCGTTACCTGCGGGCCAGGAAGCCTTTGCCAGCCCCATCCCTCTTGCTCTAGCTCCCATCCTTGCTGGCACGGTATCAGCTCCCCAGCCGCGTCTGGGATTTCCACCGTCGAACGAGCCCACTCCCCCGAACGCTTCACCGCGGGACAGCCAGCCCAGCATGGCTGTTACCGTCCCAGTCGGTGCCGCCGCAGAGCTTCCACCGCAACCTATAGCCGCTCCAAGCCTCCCTGCGGAGTCCTCGCTTGCGCCGTCGATCGCCTGCGAGCCCAGCCTGGCTGCTTCCGTCCCGGTCGCTGCCACCGCCGTCCTCCCACCGCGGCCCGCTGCAGCTTCCAGTCTTCCTGCGGAGCAATCCTTTTCGTCGCCGGCTGCCTGTGGGGATCCAGCGCCCTACGGACTGACCGCGAGCTCGCCTCCTCCCCCACCGTGCGCGGTGCCACCTTCCTTCAGCCCCCCGCTTGCTGCGAAGGCTAGTGCCTCTGACGCTGCGGTTGTGGGGCCGCCATCCGGCTCGGTGGCGCTTCCTCTTCGTGGCCATCGCGGTCCCCACCCAGCCCCGCCGTCGTTAGTGGAGCTCCCACCATCGTCTACTATCCCCTGTGCTCTCATGCCTTCGGCTCCCTCTTCGACTGTAGACCTCGGTGACCGCCACCAGGGGGTCGGGAGGCCACCGGTTGCTGCTGACGCTGGTCTGGTCCCCGTGGACGCTCCTCTGGTCGTCCCGCCTGCTCCGCCTGCCCCGGCTGCGTGACATCATATTGACCATGGCTATGATGTGTATTTTGATGATTCTTCACTTAGTACTTGTCTCATAAGGTCTGTGCATGCATTAGCTAATGGTAGTTAGAGTCTGTGTATAGTCCATGCTAGTCTTAACAAAGTTCGTGCATGTCTTACAATTGCACACATAAGTCTGTGCATATGTAATATAGGGTCCGTGCATGTAGAAAGTTCGTGCATATCCCAGTTAGCGCAAACTTTTGTCCCGCACAATTTAAGTCTGTGTATATAGGCCATTCAACATATAGAAGGTCTGTGCATTGTTTGCCTTGCGCTTACTATCTCGGTGCAGACCTTGTCTATGATAGGATAAGGTTCGTGCAAGGTTTGTCCTGTGGCAAGCTAAGTCTGTGCAGACTCATGCAATATGCATATAGAAATCTGTGCACTGTTGGTTCATGCTTGTCTAAGTCCGTGCATACTTCTTTTGTGCATACTAAAGGACCGTGCATATCTTGCTGAACGTGTTTCAAAGTTGATGCAAGTTTTATCTTTTGCCCTGTTAAGTCCGTGCACGATAGGTCTATGGCATATGAAGTGCGTGCATATTCTTTGAACTAAGTCTGTGCATATTTCCCTTGTGCACATGAAAGGTCCTTGCACATTTCTCTTATGGACACTAAAGGTCCGTGCATACTCTACTACTACACATGCAAGGTTTGTGCAAACAAGGATCATGGCATATATAAGGTCTATGCATATTTTTCCATCATGCACACATGAAGTCTGTGCATGGTTTTATGTCTGACCTAGCCTGCCATGTGAACAGGTTCAAGTCCGTGCACATCTGTCCTAACACTTTATCGAGTCTGTGCAATTCTTGTATCTACCTGGCTATTTTATGCTGTCTAACCATTTGACATTTTAACATAGACTTCACTTAATAAGATCCAGAGAGCCAGGAGAGAATCGTTCGTGAACCTTAAGGAGGGCACGTGATCCGAAGTAAAAAGTAGTCGCTGCTCGTGACACATGGAAAGCCTTTTGGCTCAAATGTCGCCACATGGCCTTGAAGTATTAGATATGGATAGAAATTGGGTGGGAAAATGTGGTTTTGATGGGGTCATCCCTTGCCCCTCTACATTTTTTTCGAGGCTCGGATTGTTCGTCGGCATATGCCATTGTGTTCGTCATGTATTTCTGAGTCTAGTCATGTAATTTCTCTCTCTCTCTCTCTCTTTATGATTCCATCTCTTCTTTATTTAAATTTTGATAGAATTTCAATTTTGAATCCGGGCTCATTACCTATGAAAATATAATTAAGATTTCAGGTCAGATTCGAATCTAAAATTTTAAACTCAGATCTGTGTCAGATCCGGATTCAAAATAACATTTCAATCCGGATCCGTGTTAAATTGAGATCAAAAAATTTCAGATCCGAATTCGGATCAATGCAACTGCGAAGAGCTTGTACGTAAGGTCTCAAAAAATAACATTGCTTAAGTTTGTTGGCTGATTGAATATATAGTTTCCAGCAATTCAATATACCTGCTTGCTCTTTGAGGGGAGTGGGAGGTGAGATTCCAAGTTGTTATGGTGGTCCTTTTGAAGCATGTCACATGTGGTGGAGGATATGCCTAATTTCATCCTTCACGGCTTGGGACCTGGATACTTAAAGCATATGGGAAAGCAATATATACATATAGGAATCAAGGGGACAAATTAAAGATCTAAATAATAAATTAATTACAACTTGATGAGAACTCTAATGCTTGCCCTCCTTCGACAAAGGGTGAGAACTCTCATGTGAGCAGATGGTGCATCGATGGCCTTCATTCCACGAGGGATTTGATCAGACGATCGATTCCACCTCTCCATGAGGGAAAAAAAAGGTACCTTTGAGCTGATTCAATGTGGATGCAGTGGATAAAGTGCCTTAATTATTGGAGCTCTGCATGGGGATGTGCATGGAAAAAATAAGCTCACATCACATCTTTTGTTTAGGACTGCAATATCACCTGTGATGTATATAGTTTTGATTGCCAATTAATAAGTAGGTATATATATACACATTAGTTGATTTCATCCTAAATACAAGGAATCATTAATCTGAATCGTGGCTGCTAGAGTGATGGCTGGGTGTTTAACAGAACTATGTATCTGTTTGGCTCCTCACTCGTGGGTGTGACATGAGGCTATGGTGTAAAGCCCTCCTTCATCTCTATCAGGCGCGGTAGCGCGAGACCCGCATTAAAATTAAGTCCCTCTTTGATAGAGGGATAGACAAGTGTGGACGTCAAAAAATGACGACAAGGTTCCCACGGCATCTGCGGCACTCGCATGTACGTGCGAGTCGAAGGCGGGAAGGCCGAATAAACTCATACCTCCTTCAGTCAGGACGAGAACCCACTCGGTCGGAGGCATCCGAGTCCATCTGAATGGACAGAGGTCCGAGGCCATCCCGGACCGAATCATACCAACCATCCCAGTTTGCAACTCTTTCCAAGGACTGGAGAAGATGAAGAAGGGGAAGGCGCCCGCTATTCTTGCCGCCGAACCCAAGAGCATGCCGACTCGCAAGTCGGCAAAATCAAAACAAGTCTGGGTCCCCAAGGAGACCCAACCCGTAGCACCTGCACAGGCAGGGCCCAGCTGCTCCCGTCATGCAAGGGAGCGAAGAGACGAAGAGGTCAAGACGCCAGTCACGACCCACCAAGCAGCCGCCGCTGCACGTGGGCCGACCGAGGGCACCCGTCGCCGACGTCTCAGGCGTAATCACTACGCCAACCACCCGGCCAGCCCGGATTACTCCTACCCTGACATCGTCAGTGGCACTCAACTACCGGCCGCGCTCCCTGACCAGGAGTGGGAAGGGATCGAGCAGGCCATGCGAAACTATCTTCGAGGCCCAGGTAGCACTCCCTCGGGCCGCCAGAGGTTGCTGTGGGCAATGGCCTCCGCCTTTCAAGAAGAAGAACAAGCCCGACCCATGCCTGACATGGAATCGGGGAACCAGCCGGAGAGGCGAAACCAATCTCCCGTGTTGCACCCCCTCCTCATATACAATGCCTTTTGGTTTTGATGTTAACTAAAATTCTTTTTGAATTGCACATGAGCTCTACTTATGTCTTGGATGCAAATACGAAGCGGCAAATGAAGGACGGTTCATAACAATCGACTACAAGGACATTCTACATGGGCATTGATCTCGAATACAAATTGGGAAGCTTGGTGAGATCCACTTCACTTATGCATCATGGCTTCATGGCTTCTAGCTTAGTCACTATGGCTTGGGACTTCTTTATAAGTCGTTTGTGTGAACAATTTCCAAAAAGCTCCAAGTTCTCAATTTCATGTTATGCATGCTCATTCAAGATGTATGGAACTTATTTGGGTCATTGGGCTTGTATTTGAATCCCATAGGGGTTTTTCTCTTCACTTCATTAAGCTGGCTGAAAGGGATGTCCCCAAGGGACGTCCCCTTTTTGATGGGACGTCCCCAAGGGACATCCCCTGTGAGTGACATTTTATTCCCGTCGGTTGGATAGACCTGGACCAGGAAGGGACGTCCCTAAGGGACGTCCCCTTGCCCAAGGGACGTCCCCGTTTTGCAGGCACCAGAAGACATTAAACGTGAAGCCCTTGCACCCTGGCCGGCCTTGGAGCAAGGAAGGAACGGATCTACAATCAATCCCCGCAGTCTGTAGTCGCGCTATACCCAGGTAGCGCGTTCTTGAGAAGGCGCTATGGGCCTATAGCGCGTTCCCAGTCAGACACCCTAGGCCCCTTCTTCCAATTTCTGAGGTATGTAACGTGCCATTGCTTTGATTATTTATGTGTTTGGCATGTTATTAGGCTTCAGTGGCGATCACAGATTATTGATATCCTCCCCTTTCACCCCTTTTATATTTTTAATCAATTTCGAAAGGTGGATGGACGATATGCGCACATTATTTTCTCCTTGATCTGATCGATCTATTTTTGGATGTTACACCCTCTCTCTCTCTCTCTCAAGCACTCTCTCTCATCTTCTCCCTATCTCTCTCAGTTTCGGGTGAAATGACGTCAGACCAGAGCGTGGGAGGCGCCGTTGGAACGGGCTCGACGAGTAGGTCGAGGTGGTACCCTCTATTCCACGGTTTGAGGAGAGTGGAGATGAGACGGGTCGAGTGGAGCCGCGACGCCCCGTCGTCTGATCTACACCATTTTATGGGCCTTGTCACCATCGAGATAGGGGAATGTGTTCCTCGTCTTGCCAGGAGCGTTTTGACGCCTCATGCGTCGTCGATGGCGGACATTTTTCTCATTTTTCGTGCAAAAGTCTTTTTGGTGAATTTTAGGCTTAATTTTAGGGTTTTTCTTCTCCTCACTCGATTTTGATCGAAACGATCGCTGATTGAGGTACGGGAGGTGCCGTTGGGAAGGTCGTGTCGCGAGGATCGTGTGGACATCCTTCTTCTCTTGATCCGCGGAGCACGGAGACGTGTGAAGTCGGAAGGTCACTGTTGCCCTCGTCGTCCGTTCGGCATCGAATCGGCTTCCTCGTCATATCAGAGGTAGGGGGATGGACTCTCTTCCTCGCTAGGATCATTTCCACACCACTTACACATCCATCCACGGCCGTTTGGCCCAATTAATGTTCATATTTAATTTTTCCCTAAAATGTGATAAAAATACGTTAATTAATGTTAAATTATGTTTTTAATTGCTTATGGGCATGTTAATTATATTTTCTAGCTTTTGTGGGATTGTGTGGATGTATGGCATGGTTGGTTTTGAGTTTTTACAGGTTTTTGTAGTTATGCAGGGAAGGAGACGAAGATGCGTGAGATCCCACTCCACTAGAAGACGTGAAGTGGTTCCTACTCAGGGGGAGTTTAGGCGTGTAGTGTCTTACCTTTCACTGGAGGGTTTCCCAAGTTTAAATAGTACGCCCGTTTCAGAAACTCTGCAAGCGGAGGAGTTCAAGGAGGGGTTTACGTCCTCGATGTGGGCTCTTTAAGGCCTGAGGACTCTTGGCATCCATTATCCTTATAACCTCCTGATATTCGAGGACTCTTAGAGGCGAGTTGGATAAGCGTTCATCGGTCGACCCAAGCATGAAGCGTCGGCTCCTACCCGAGTGATGGAGGCATAGCTCAGGTGAGGGGCAGGAGGTCGCGGTGGGCGATCTTCACGATCGAACTGACACTTGGACTTCCGAGCCTGGAGGCCGCCTAGGAAGCGCTTGATTTCAAGTGACTTATTGGGCTTATTTTATAATAAGTGGGCCCGACGAGCTGTCACTTAGGGGAGCTGGGCCTTGTTTGGTCTGGCAGAATCGTGTTTGGCTGCTCATACATGGGCTACGAAAATCTCCCTCTCCACTTGTCCCCCTCCTACTCCCAAGCCAGGTTAGGCACGGTTGAGTAGCCGTTGGGGTTAGACTATTGTGGCTCGGGTGGGTGGAGGTCCGATCATGACAGAGGACCATGTGGCGTGGTTATCTGTGCCTGTAATAATGGTAATCCTAGAGGATTTGAAGTGAGGAGGCGCCCCTTTTTCCTTGGAGGTCGGAACATCACGCTGCCTCCCGCGAGGGGTTATAAGCATTGTGCGCTGTTTGCGTTCCAAACCCCCATTTCCTTAGGGTTTTGCCCTCCATCGCTTCCATGCTTGGGGTTCTTCATGCGCCGTGAAGGTACGACAGAGGAGTAGGGACTTGCGGCGGTGTTTGAAGCATTGGCGGAGGCTACCACGGTGGTGATTCAGCAGCTCCCCCTTCCCCCAGGGTCTTCAGAGTCGTCTTCTTCGAGTTCCTCTTCTGATTCCATGGCAGACCAGTGTCCAGCGGTCGAGGGACCGGAAGGTGGGCGCGCTGCGGGGGCCGTGGTGGTGCCACTGGCCCCAAAGTGTAGTGAGCTGGGAGAGGCAGAGGTGAAGCTGCTAGAGTGCCAGTATCTCTTGCCCTAGAAGTACCATTTCGCCACTTCAACTCCTCACGAAACAAGCCTGGATTCTCACTCTGGGTATTTTTGTTCCTTTCTTTTCTCATGGAGGAGTGGATTTCGCCTTCCCTTCCACCCCTTTGTTGCTGACCTTCTCAACTTCTTCGTGTTGGCTCCCATCCAGTTGGTTGCCAATTCCTATCTCCTCCTTTATTCCTTCTGCTTCCTTTGCCGTCAGTGTAGGATCACTCCTTCGCTGGATCTCTTCCATTATTTCTTCAAGCTAAAGGAGCACCCCTCGATAGGCAAGGGCTTCTATTTTGTTCAGGCGAGGCGGAATAGGAGTTGTGTGTCATTGTCCTAGAAGGACTCTTCCCACAAGGGGTGGAAGACCCAATGCTTCTAGGTGGGCACCTCGTCGGTGGAAGTGTTCTGGGATTTCCCGGTGGTGCCCAACTTTCATCCGAATATCCCTTCGAAGCTGGCCGAGGTATCACCGGAGGTGGAGCGGGACGCTACAATCCTCCTGGAGCATCGCCAGTCGACGAACAAGCTGGTGACCACAGCCAATATCGAGCGATGCCTTCTCGAGCGGTTGTTGTCGATGGGTAAGAGTATTAGGAATCGAATTCCCCTCTTATGTAAGGAGCAACTCTTCTTTTCCTGACCCTATCCCTTTTGCGCAGACGCCAGGCGGTCGGTTGAGGAGGAGGCGCCTTCGACCGAGCTGGAGATAATCGTGGTGGACGATGCGCCGACCGTCGTTAAGTCATGGGCTCCCGAGGGCTCTTCCCGAGCCAGGGACAAGGGCAAGGGGACAGCCCGGGAAGAGGCTTCTGGGCGACGAGGGGCCAAGCGCAAGGATCCCGTGGAGAAGATGCTATGGGATTCCATGAAGGCCCAGTCTGTCAAGAGGAAGCGGGCCAAGAAGGCCGGGGCCGTCCGTTCGGTCGAAGGCATCGCCGGTTCGGCTGTCCCCTCTGCCGAGCTGGAAAATGTTGAGCCTATTCGACCGGCTCCCCCTTCTACCAGGTAAGAGGGGGCCGAGGAGGTCGTGGTCGAGGCGGGCGACTCCCGGGCGGTGTTGGCCTAGACTGGAGCATCGGGCGAGGTCGACGGGGCGCAAAGTGGAGGCGTCGGGACCGATCCGGTCGAGGTCTGAGGGAGGAAGGAAGGGGCGACGCAACCCCAGCCGACCGACGGGGGTCCCGAGGGAGTATCACCCAAAAGGGGAGCCCCTGTTCCAGCTACTTTAAAAAGGGCTGACCCTCCTTCCGGCATCTGGGGACCCTGTATTGGAGGTGTTGCAATGCAGCCTCGGGGGTGGCACGAGGAGGAGATAAGCAGCATTCTCCGTCTGCAGTCCTCGAGCTGATCATGGAGGGTGGTCTGCTCGTGGCCCAGATGGGGGCTACCATGGCCGACGCATATACTCGGTCGGAGTCAGAGCGAATGACTCTTGCGTGGGCCACTAATGCATTCGACAAGAAGATCGCTCGGCTCACGGCCAATCTCAAGGAGCTTCAGCGGGAGAGTGCCTCGTCTCGGGAGTGGGCGAGGTCGAGCGAGGTGGAGGCTCGGGCGTTGGCCGAGCGGTTGGTTCAGGTCCATGCTTCTCTTGAGCTGAAGAGCAAGCTTCTGGAGTAGGAGCGCGCGGCCCAGACCGAGCGTGATGGTCAGTGGGAAATCGAGCACACTGAGCTCGCGGGCCAAGCTGAGGAGGCCGAGTGACTTCGGACGGAGGCTAAAGCTGCGCGGGCCGAGGCGGAGGAGAAGTTGGCCGAGGCAGAGCGGAAGTCCACAGAGCTCGTAAGCAGGGTGGAGTCTACAGGGGTGGAGGCGCTCGAGCAGTACAAGCTCTCAGAGGCCTACCAGGCCAATCTACAGAAGGCTGCCCTTCCCTACTATGAGTCGAGCTTTTACCGAGGCGTCCGAAAGGGGTTCGCCCAGGGCTATGGCCGAGCCATCTTTTGGGCTGAGGGGCAGGCGCCAGGGGCAGTTTTTTTCCCATCCGGGCAATGCTATGACTCGGATGCGATGTCCTCCGGCTCTCCTAGCTCAGCACCGAGTGAGGGTGCCGGCCAAGGAGATTCTTCCGCGTCCAAGGGGTCGCCAACTCCGGCTGCCTCAGAAGGGTGCATGACCGAGGCAGTTCCCACTCCGGTGGGGTCAGTGCCTGGGTCGACCGTCGCCGAGGGAGCTGGGGGCAGATCGTTTGGCGTCGAAGAGCCTTCGTCTCCCGAGCCACAGGATGGGCCCAAGGCCTGATGTCTCTTTGCTTCCCTTCTTTCTCCTTTCTCACGCAGGGAGGGGCCTTCAGCCGGCCAAGCGAGGGGAGGGGATGGGCTAAAATATTGAAGCGTCGGACTCCTTGTCGGTGCTGCCAGGTTCTGGAATCGCAGGACCGCCGGTTGAAGTGTTTACTGCCACGGACGCTCCCGAACTCCGATTGGACCGAGACCAGAGCCAAAACACTCCTATCTGGCCCAGGAAGATGCCTGAATTTTCTGGAAAAACTTTGATCCAGATGCTAACTGGTGCAGGTCTTGGAACAGGGACGGACAGCACTGGTGCTGACTGCTCTCAGAATGTTGCTGCTGCTGGAAGATGGAGGCGCCACGGGCTGTCCCGAACTCGGATGGAGGCGGGGCTGGTACCAAAACGACCGTGGATGAGTCTTCTTTCAGATGAGACTGACAGCAGCCTCTGAAGATGTCAGGGACGATCGTGCTGGACAGAAAGGTGGATGTGGGTCTGTTCAGGAACAGAGGGACCAACCTGGCGCGACTTCGGGAGAAAATTCACAACTTCTGATGCCGGGGTCCGAGTCTCATTCCTCTTGTTGTGGATGATGGAGGACTGGTAGGAGTTGCTCTCAGCCAAGTGGCACATCCAGATCTGCCAAGGAGTGGTCGTGGTGGACGATTTGCTAGGGCTTAGGTTCTCTTCCTGGGAGCTCTTGCGCAGTCGGGGAAGAATCACCCTCGCGGACAGCTCCGAGCTCGGATGAAGACAAAACCACCGCCCTTGAAAAGCCCTCTGGAAGACCTTTCCAGTGGTATATGATATACCACCAGAAGATTGGGGAAGGGCCAGAGAAGTTGTGATCTTCAGGGCCCCTGCTATCTACCTGCGACCTTCTACTAGAGCTGCAACTTGTGGTGGCCAATGAAGCAAGAAGGGATGGGATGCAATGCAAGGGAATGGTGGTTGATGGCTATGGGAGTGGGAGGACGTGGTTGGGGGCTCTTGGAGGGCTGTGGGGGCAGAGGAGGAGAGGGTGGAGTGGGCTGTGGTTGTTGGAATGAAGAGGTGGGGTGGGTGTGCACTAGAGAGAGGTGGGATGGGGAAGAGGGGTGTGGGTGGAGGAGAGGGAGATGGGGGGCGGCCTCCTCCTTGGAGATGGCTCCCTTGGTGGTCTAGGGGTGTGGAGGGGATGGAGGGAAATTCAAAATGGTCTTGGGTGGGGAGAGATTCCACCTTGGGAAGATCGCGAGTGAGTTCGCTTGAGTAAGTCCGCCGCTCACAATTTCTTGCTTGCAACTATAGGTCCAAGGTCATTGGTCTTGTGGCTGCCACCCCCCATAGTGGTGTCACATCAAAATGTGAAGAATCACATCTTATCTTAGTAACTTAACATGCATCATGCATCAAGGCATATGTAACATCAAAACAAGATCAAATACAGACACAATACAAATACACTCATGGGAAGTGCAACACAAATGCATGTTACTCATTTTACTCAAGCAGACTTAAGATGATAGAGAGAATTTGACATCATCAAATGAGCCTTAGTGTTTAACATCATCATGGCCATAGGATTACAACACTATGAACATTATGAGCACAATAAATGATGCCAACGTTGTGAGCACAATAAATGATGCCAAACTATTCCATGAGATATAACATTTATGCATGCCAAGACATCAAATGATATCAAATGAATCATAGTCTTTGTCATCATTAAAACCACAGTTTTGTCATCATCAAAATCATAGGGTCACAACATAAACATGGTTTAGTACGAGATCACGATCACGTTACGGTGCTAAACTCCAGAAAACTGCACAAAAACACTCTTTCCATGCTCCAATCACTCCATGCGATGGGGGAAAACATTCACAAATGCATCGTACACCTTCCACAAGCCAAAAGGACTCAAACAAACCACGAAATGGCTAAGAAATGGGAAATTTCCTCCAATTGGCCCAAACCACCTCACATGAATGTTTGGCCTCATTTCGGCCTTGAATCACAAGGAAATGCAATCAAAATAACGTGAATCGCATCCCGACATGCCATGGGTTCAATATCTATCAATGAACCCAAAAATCACCGCTTAAAATGACAGATTCGACGCACGTCCCATAAGCATGATGATGGGAATCGACTCCGGACATTACTATTTTAATTTACCTTTATGTCCTTTAGATTTGCATTTATGTCCTTGTATAAATATGTGTGGAATTATAAGACTTTGTAAGCCAAGTTGTCAATCCATAGAAGTCCTTGGGTTTTTATGCAAAAATCCAATAGGTCCAATAGGGGCCCTCCACCCTCTTCCCCATTGGACCACCTATGCCCTAGGGCCCATGTGGGACTGGTCAACATCCTAGGTGGATATCCTTTCCTTCATGGAGAAGGCAAGGAGACAAGTGTATAAAAATGTCAACCTTTACTCTAACCCTTCAACGAGCAACACATCATCAATAACATTCGGAGGATTTTTGCCAACTTTACCTTTTCCGATGATTTTCCCTTTATTGTTACCTCCGAAAGTGACATGACCTCCATCCTTCTCCACCAAGAAACAGAATTTAGCTTTGTCGCCCGTCATGTGCCTTGAGCAGCCGCTGTCAAGATACCATCTGTTGTGTGCAGCTGCAAGGCATTCCTGCAAATTTCATCAAACAAGAGATTTTGGAACCCAAATACACTTGGGCCCCGTCAGACCATAGACCTGTGTCAAGTAGGGTAGCAAGCTTTTAGGAACCCATATTTGTTGATGTTGAGGTCTTTTATTTGATGTGTTCACTGGTTTGACAGGTCTGTGATTAGGTTGTTGTGTTCTTTTTGGTGGACTTATTGAGCTGTTCTTGTTATTCTTTAGGTGTGTATTGTTGCTGTTGTTTCTTTGCCATTGTTGCTGATAACTCCATGATGTTCTGGGGAGCTTTGACTGAAAGGTTCTTGATGAATGCAGGCTTCTGGGATGAGTGAATGTTGGCTGCGTAGACCCTCTGGGGTTGCTGCGTTGACCCATCCACCTTGCATTTCTACGATGTGAGTTCTGGTATGAAGGATGCGTAGACTCATTGTGATAGCTGCGTTGACCCTTCCATGCAACATTCCTATTGTACCTATTCTGGTTCATGAAATGCGTTGACTCACTGTAGTGGCTGCGTCGACGCATCTGATCATTTCTATGTGAATACCCTTTCTGGAAGACAGGATGCGTTGACGCCATGTGGCCAGTGCGTTGACGCGGTTGACTTCTGCCAGATCTTAGACTTTCTGGCTTCAAGTGTGCATGTTGTTGGGTTGATGAGCTGGTTGATGAATTGGAGTTGGAGTTCTTGAGTTGACTAGTTGATGCACTCTTTACCTTAGGCAAGTTCTCAAGATGACTTTTGTTCGATGTACATTTCATTTTTTCTTTGCCTTTTCCTTTATTAATTTCACTATGCTGTGTAGGTTTGTCCTGACTTGTCTCATTTGCTTTCTCTTCAGACTTTTGCCCTTTCTTAGATATATCATGTTCAGCAACAAAAGTTATGAGTCTACTTCCCAAATCCTTCTTCTTGGTTGGATTAAACCCAAGACCTTCTTTTCCAAAGTTCCCTTTTACCCCCATGACGGCTTCAAGGTTGGGGGGGCCTTAAAGCTATAAAAATATACCCCAGCTTCGGGGCATCTGAAGAGAAACGCTTCCCGCTCTGGGGGCATTTGAAGAAAAGACACACACCCCGCCACGGGGACATAGAAGCCGTGAAGAATATTCCCCGGCTTAGGGGCGCATGAAGAGAAATACTCCCCGCTCTGGGGGCATATGAAGAGAAACAACATTCCCCGGCTTAGGGGCATATGAAGAGAAATACTCCCCGATCTGGGGGCACATGAAGAGCAATACTCCTCGCCAGGAGGCGTATGAAGAGAAGAAACATTCCCCGGCTTGGGGGCACATGAAGAGCAATACTCCTCGCCAGGAGGCATATGAAGAGAAGCAATATTCCCCGGCTTGGGGGCACCTGAAGAGAAATACTCCTCTCCCGGAGGCATATGAAGAGAAGCAACATTCCCTGACTTGGGGGCACATGAAGAGAAATACTCCTCGGCCAGGAGGCATATGAGGAGGAAACAACATTCCCCGGCTTGGGGGCACATGAAGAGAAATGCTCCTCGGCCAGGAGGCGTATGAAGAGAAGCAATATTCCCCGGCTTAGGGGCGCATGAAAAGCAATACTCCTCGCCAGGAGGCATATGAAGAAGAGCAATATTCCCCGGCTTGGGGGCACATGAAGAGCAATGTTCCTCGCCAGGAGGCGTGTGAAGAGAAACAACATTCCCCGGCCAGGGGGCGTATGAAGAGAAGCAATATTCCCCGGCTCAAGGGCATATGAAGAGAAATACTCCCCGGCCAGGGGGCGTATGAAGAGAAGCAACATTCCCCGGCTCGGGGGCATATGAAGAGAAGCAATATCTCCCGGCTTAGGGGCATATGAAGAGAATGTGCCCCTGCTTAGGGGTATTAGAGGAAGAGACGTGTCCCACCCGGGAGTACAAAATCTGTAAAGACCGTACCCCTCTACGGGGGCATGAGAAACATGAGAAGTCACCTCGGCCTAGGGGCACAAGAGGCAGAAAATACACCCCGCCAGGGGGACGTAAGAAGACAAGGCCACGCCCCGCTCTGGGGGCATTTGATGAAGAGACACACACCCCACTTTGGGGGCACAGAAGTGAAGAGACATATGTCCTAGGCTAGGGACATCAGAAGCAAAAGACACACCCCACTTTGGGGGCGCATGAAGAGAATCCACCCCAGTTAAGGGGCACACAAACCCTAGGATCCATTACCTCCGAGTGCACCATGGGGTGTGTCACTACGGAGATCCTTCTATTCCTCCCGATGCCGGCCGAGCCCGACTTTATACCTATTTGCCCAAGGGAAGGATCATACCTCTTACCCGTGGCCATCGTCCCACCTACTACCACGTATGAAGGTGACCCTCAACACCTCGATTTCTACACGTGGGACCATGAGATGAGGGAATCCATATCAAGGGGTCATACCTTCTTTGATCCCTTCGATCCCTTGCATGAGGTTCGAGAGTCCAAATCGAGGGATCACACATTCTTTGATCCCTTCGATCCTTTTCCTAGTTGGCCGGTTGTCTCACGACCTCCACTCCATCTCTTTACGGAGGTCCCCTACCACACTCCATCCCCACGGGCCGGGTCATTCACACCCACCAACTCCCCACCCGGCTCTTCCACACCCGGCTCTCCTAGCCCTCTCGAGTCTCCCACCACCACATCCCATATGCATGTATGGCCTACTTTAGGAGTTTTAGGACTTCCGCATAATGTCAACCATCGGTTACGTCAAACACATGCATGGCATACATTCGGGTGTCCTGGTCCGCCGTCACCTATGTACGGGTCGGACTAACATTAGGTGCCTAGGGTCTAGTGAGTCAGTGTTTGTTGAGTCGAGTCGTCATGCAAGCTCGAGTACCCATCCCTTTCGCGTATGAGGCCAATCGGACTAGTATGCATGTGTTGAAGGCCTGCTAGGAGAGTATGGGTTCCGCTCCACCTCAGTGTGCCGGGTCTAGTCGTCTACGGGACCCAGCGGTGACCCCAGTGAGTTTTGAGCCGCCTCCATCCTTTGTGAGTGACACCACCCCGAGCGTCCACTTCTGGCCTGGTTACCCCGCAGCGTGAGCAGATAAAGCTTATACTAGGCGAGCAGGTACTGGTTACCCGGGGTAGGGTGTACCGATGCGGCTTTGGTGTGATGGGAGGACGGCCCCCGTCCAACGACATGGGGTTCCACTGGAGCGATAGCCGGCCCCTCTTACTCGACGGGGTCGAGTTCTTCCCACCCGGGGAGAATTGATGGGAATCGAGCCCATGCGCCCACATTTTATTTTTACATTTATGTACTTTTACTTTTATTTATGTCCTTGCATAAATAGGTGTGCAATTATAGGGCTTTAGTAGCCAAAGTGTCATTCCCTAGGAGTCTTTTGGCGGTCAGGCTGAATTCGTGCTCATGCAGCGCGTCGCGGACCGCGGCGCCGACCTGCCTAACCTCAGGGAAGCCAGGCTTGCGGGACCATGCGTCGAGCTGGAACGTCACCTCGTCGGCCTGGACGCATTCGGCATTGTCCGGCAATTCGTCAGACGGTCCAAAACTGACATACGGGAACGCCGCTCCGGTATCCTGAATGCGCTTTGCCTCTTCCGGCACCGCGTCATAGACGCGCTGACCAATCAGTGCCGTCACGGCCGGCACGGCTTTAAGGCGCGCCACAATGGCGCCTTGCAGCTCAAGCGTTGCGCTGGTCATTGGCTCGCAGCCACCGCGCGCGCGGCCTTGCGCGTCGCACGGCGCACGCCGGCGACGGCCGACTTACGGCTAGCGCGCCACGACACGAAGAAATAAGGCTGCGCTGTCATCTATTGTGTCCCGAATTCCACCCAGCGGGCGTAATAGGCGTCCATGACGCCTTTCGACTTATCGCGAGAGCCGGCATAGATGGTGATGGTCAGATCGGATCCGAGCTTGGCCTTGACCTGGGCGACGATCAGGCTGCCTTTCGGCGCTGCGCCCCAGCTCCACCCGATGCTGTCGTAAAGAGCCCCGGTTTTGTACGGAACGAGGCTCCGCATCATTTCGACGATCTCGTTCGCTGCGACTTCCATCGCAGCGCGGATCGCTTCTTTCGCCGCCTCAGGCAGACGCTTTAGCTTGCGCTCTAGTTTGGCGCGGCCGAGGATCGTCGAGCCTTTGGCCACCTACGCGGCCACACCCTGCTCGCAGAGCATCTCGATCCATTGCCGCTTCTGGTCGGGATCGATGATATCGCGGATGTTGTAGATGACACCGCTGCGCATATCCTTGGCGCGCCAGGCGGTCGTGACGCTCCGGGTCGCCGCCGAGGCGCGCACCGTCACGTTGTTGAAGTGCTGGCCGCCGAGCCGCGCCATGCCGATGCTCTGCACCTGATGGGCGTGATGGCGACTCAGCAAGGCCGGCATGAGGAAGCCGTCGATCTGATCGGCCAAGCGATCACCGAGAAGGGCGAGATGGCGCAGTTCCACGCCAATCTGGGCACCAGCCTGCGTTCGCTGGGCCGGCTGGAGGAGGCCGAGGCCGCCTATCGGCGGGCGGCCGGCCTGAAACCGGATTACCCCGACGCTCACAATCATCTCGGCACGGGCGGCAGCGGCATCAAGCGCCTGCTCGACACGAGCATGGGCGTCATCAACATCAACCCCGCGAACTCGACGGACACCTCGTACGAGGGGAACAACGACACGACGTCCTACGAGAAGGACATCATCACGATCGTGCGCGCCGAGTACGAGCTCGAGTAGCGATCAGCGGGCGTCGGCGAGCGCCGCGTCGAGATCGGCGCGCTGCCACGCGAAGCCGAGCTCGCGCAGCTTGGCGGGGACGACGTTGCGGCCGTGCAGCAGGTACTCGGCGAGCTCGCCGGTCGCGGCCTTGAGCGCGAACGCGGGCACCGGGAGCCAGCTCGGCCGGCCGAGCGCCTTGCCCAGCGCGCGGGAAAACTCGGCGTTGCGCACCGAGCCGGCGACGAGGTTGATCGGGCCGCGGTAGCGCTCGTCGACGGTGGCCGCGGCGTACGCGGCGACGACGTCGTCGCGGTGGATCCACGACAGGAACTGGCGCCCGCTGCCGATCCGGCCGCCGACGAACAGCTTGAACGGCGTCGTCATCTTGCCGAGCGCGCCGCCGGGCCCGAGCACGACGCCGGTGCGCATGCGGACCACGCGCACCCCGAGCGGCTCGGCCGCGGCGCACTCCTTCTCCCAGTCGCGGCACAGCCGCCCGAGGAACGAGTCGCCCGGAGGATCGCGCTCGGTGACCTCGTCGTCGTCGAAGTCGTCGCGGTCGAACGCGAAGCCGTAGTAGTCGGCGCCCGACGCGCTGACCAGCACGCGCGGCCGGCGCTCGGCGGGGAGCGCGGCGATCGCCTCGACGAGCGCACGCGAGGTCTCGACGCGCGAGTCGCGCAGCCGCTGCTTCTGCCGCGCGTCCCACCGCTTGCCCGCGATCGGCTCGCCGGCGAGGTGCACGACCGCGTCGACGCCCGTGGCGGCGATCGCCCGCAATTCGGCGATTTGCGCCGGAAGCTCATCGGAAATATGACCCGAAGCGATGACGCCGACCCTTCCCCGGGCGGCGCGCCGTACGGCGGGAAGAAGCCGGCGTCTTCGTCCTCGCTCGCGTCGTTGCCAGCGCCTGCGTCATGCGGTCACGCTTTCTCAATACGCACAGTTTTGTTGGGGTGTACGGGGAAAATGCCGATCCCTGCATCTACCATGCGGCCAGTGTTATCGGGCATCCTCACGGGAACGCGCCGCACAAGCTTCGGCTTCGGCGGGTTGTGCCAGGCGTCGAACAGCTGCGGCCGCAGCGCCGTGGCGCGGCGCAGGCGCGGTAGGGCGAGGTCCGGGCGGCCCTGGCGCAGGACGACGGTGGCGAGCGACAGCGGCGCGCACATCTGCGAGCAGTTTTTCGTTGTCCCACGGTTTCTGGATGAAGTTCGTGGCGCCGGACTGCATCGCGCGAACCGCATTCTCCACGGTTCCGTAGGCCGTGATCATGATGATCGGTTGTTGCGGATGCAGCATGCGGATTTCCGACATGACATCCATGCCGTTCTTGTCGGGAAGAGCGAGGTCGAGCAGAACCACGTCAAAGGTGCGTACGCCGATCTGCGCCAGACCTTCGCTACCACTGCCCGCGACGACCACGGTGTAGCCTTCGAGTTGGAGAAGGGTCTCAAGGGATTCGCGGATCTCCGCTTCGTCGTCGACGATCATGACCGTCTCACCCCTTCCCTGTGGGACTTCGGTGGTGGTCCCAGGCATCGGCCGCGCCGCCTCACCCGCATCGGGCAGCCATATCTCGAACCGCGTACCGCGCCCGGCTTGGGTGACGACGTCGATGGCGCCACCCAGATCGGCCACGATGCCATGCACGAGCGACAGCCCCAGGCCGGTGCCGCGGCCCACTCCCTTGGTGGTGAAGAAGGGATCGAACATCCGCTCGTACACCGTGTCCGGCACCCCCGCTCCTGTGTCCTGCACCACCAGTCGCAGGTACTTCCCCGGGAGCAGGGTTCCCCGCGCGACACTGCGGCGCTGCGCCAGCATGCTGCGCTCCAAGATTACCGAAAGCACGCCCCCCTGGGCCATGGCCTGCTGGGCGTTGGTGCACAGATTCATGACGACCTGGTGCAGCAGCGTGGCATCGCCGATGACCGCCGCCGTGCTGGCTGCCAGGTGCCGCTCGAGACGGATGGACGCCGGCAGGGAGGGGGCGAGCATCTCCAGAGTCTCCTCCACCACGTGCTGGAGATTGACCGGGACCCGCTCACCGAGACCGCTGCGGCTGAACCCCAGTATGCGATCGACCAGGGACTTGGCGCGCTCCGCTGCCTGCATGACGTTGTCGAGATAACGGCGCTGGTCGCTCCCGGGCTCGCACTGCTGCTGCGCCAGCTCGCCGTAGCCGATGATCGCGCCGAGGATGTTGTTGAAGTCGTGGGCGATGCCCCCGGCGAGGGTGCCATCATCATCACCAACATTAATCAAAAATAAATATCAACAACCTGATTTTTTGGCGATCACAGTGGGACATCTAGTGTCAATAGTGTTGAGTGATTGTTTGACCTACTCATCTTTGCCTTTTCCAGTTTCCCTTGTGTTTTCCTTGATTTTCCCATTTATTCCCTGTTTGTTTCTGCTCTCTGGTTCCCTGGCGATCTCCTCCCGGTTGTTTCTGGCCTAAAAGCGATCTAACGATAGACCGTCTTATCTCCTTAGCGGTCCCTCAGATGATCGTTTCTCCAATTATAGGTACGCACTCCAAGGATTGCTATTGTTTCTACATTTTTATTGATTTCTATTATTCCTGGGTGCTATCTGGTCTCCTCCTTGGTTGCTGTGCATATTTATATCTTTGTTTGCATATTGTTTGTTAGCTTTTAGGGTAAAAATTGCATGCACTCCAGTGTACATAGGATCATTCATCTTTCATATCATAGTTACATTCCTACCTTGGTGTGTGATCCTCTCGCCTCCATATTCCTTGGGGTTGACTAGGTGACCACACCCGGGACCTCCGTAAGTCTCCGTGAGTCATGGATTCCCACACAGATGCTGTGCCAGTTGTACCTTTGCCACCCCGTGTCTAGGTTGCATAAGGGAGAGTTTACACCTAGAGTCAACCAAGTCCCCACCATCCTTTCCTATTAAGAACCTATTGTTGGAGAGAACGTTTTTCTGAAATCACTAATGTTCTAAAGGCGAAACAAATAAAATTTTGTGCATCATTATAACTTGGTTGACTTTTGGTTGCCTTTCATCTCCTTCTTATTTGCATAATCCCACTTATTGGGGTCATCTTGTTTAGCTACTTATTCGTGGTTGTTTGTGTTATTTTCATCTTTAGGCGCCACAGTGCATGTGGAGTTACTTCAAATCCTTAGGTTCGTCTCCTAGGGGCAATTCCTCTTTCACCTCTTATCTCAATCTTCTATTCAACTCCACCATGTCTTCTTATGATTTCTCCCGTTCCCACGAGGAATCTCTCCCTTAGGGACTCCTAGAGGGCCCACCTAGGGTCATGCCTCTTCAGTCTGGGGAAGGCTCCATCCCTCCTCCATCCTCTACTCCCATGGAGGGCGGTCAGCCCTCCTTTTCAACTCCATCCGCCAACAATCTCACCAGTCACATTCTCCAAATGAGGGCCCAGTTGGATCCAGCCCAACTTCAAGCTCTTTACCAGACCTTGCAGGGGTCAAGTGCCCCATCTTCCACGATTTCACAGGGTCTGTCCACTACCTCCATCCCTCAGTCTAGGGTCGATGGCCCCAGGGCTCCGCCTATTCCTATCGATCTTACCCCGGTCCAGCCCAAAATCCTCTGGTTCTCCAATCTGGAGGCCGGCCAGTCCTTTAGCTCGGTCCCTCAAGTTCTTGATAAAGGGAAGACTACTCTTCCCACATCTACCCAAGTTGATCCTTATAGGTCTCTTACATCAGTGCCACAAGTCCATGTTGGCCCGGCCGATTTTGCTCGACCATAGTAAGGGGTGGCCCACGTTTACTCCAATTCGGGTCATCCTTCGGCCCAGTATCCTTCTTATGGGCCTCCCCCTTCTTCTTATGGGCCTCCCCTTCCTTCTTATGGGCCTCCCCCTCCTTCCATTCATCCTTTGACTCCCCACCTTGAACTCACTCCTTTTACTCCACCTACCCCATCTCAGGAATAGGAGCTCCTTGACAAATGGGCCTTCATGCAGCAACAACTCGACTTTCTTCAAAAGTTGGTTGGCACACAATCCTTGGCAGACGTTCCTGTTCCTAGCTTTCATAACATCTGATTCCCTCCTCAATCAGAGCTCCCTACATACTACAAGTATGACGGGAACAGTAACCCTTATGTTCATGTGAGGGATTTCATGTACGAATCGGCACAATTTCAATATGATGATCGTCTCATGGCATATTTATTCCACCGATCACTAGATGGAGTTGCATTAGAGTGGTTCTATGCTTTACCACTGGAAGATACTGAGAGTTTCAAGGTTGTTAAAGATAAATTCATCCAGAGATTCCAGGACCGGGTCGGCCCAGAATATTCATTCACAGATCTTGTTGCTGAGAAAATGAAGGCCGATGAGGATTTCGCCACCGATGCTGATGATGGAGGCAAATGGCTGCCCGTGTGCCCTATCATATTCCGGAGGAGGAAAAGGTCAAGTTGCTTATCTCCAATGCCACACCTACCTTCCGCAACATATTGGCCATGAATGATATCGCTAACATGCAACAATTATATAGTCAGGTGAGATTTCTTCAAACTCAATTTAAGGACTCCCCCATCCATTCTCTCTTTGAGGCCCAAAAGCTAAAATACAATAGAAAATCCCAGGGGCTCGTCACTGAAGGAGTCCAGACCAATGAGCAGGTGTAAGCCATTGCTTTCCCTTTCCCCAACCAGTTCACTCCTCTCCGCTTTCCACAAACCCCACGCAACCCTCAAAACTCCACGCCACAAAATACTCCCATTTTCCCTTCTCCACAAAATGCCCAGAACACCATCCCTGCTCCACTGACTGCCTTTCCTGCTCCCCAGCAACCGCAACAACCTCCGCAATACCATAATGTCCCTCCACCCCACGACTATGCAAACAAGTGCCCTGCTCTAAAGAGGGCACAATATCCTCCTCTGCCCGAGTCTCTCCAAGACATCTTCTCAGCTCTTATGTCTGTTGGTGCAATTCAACTTCCTTTGCAATGGCCTAACTGGAACCTAACCATTGATCAGTGTAAGTATTGCATGTTCCACAGGCAGCCCGAGCATAATATTGAAGGTTGTTTCCAGTTCAGAGACCTTGTGTATGATCTACATGAAGGGCAGCGTATCGATTGGGCCGAGATGCATAAGGTCATTATTGAGATTAAAGAAAAGAGAAGGTAAGCGCCGAGGTAGCAAGTGCAGCAGCAAGCACCGCAGCCGCAGCCACAGCCACAACAACAGCAGTCGGTCTATGATTCAGGGATTCACCAAAACCCTATGCCGAATCATCCGCCCGCTCTGCAACCCCAGTCACCGGCACCGACTCAAGTTAATTTCATCCAAAGCCCGGCTCCCGACGTCGGGTGGTCTTATGATGATGAAGCCTAGGTCCAGCGGCTCATGGCCCTCCACCACACCTACCGCAATCCTTCTCCACCTTCTACGCTCGTCATCCTCCCGCTAAACGGTCAAACCCCCACGCCCTCCATATCCGCTAAACCCCTCCTCCTACCATCAACTTCCCCCGTTGTTACGCCCACCTTTATTCCCCCACAAATACCCGCATCGCCTATCATCGTCGTGCTACCATCTAACCCTTTGCTAGTCATCCTCCCTCCACGGCCCACCATTACCCCCATTACCCCCATTGTCTCCACCACGCCTACCCCCACACCACTTATCCACCCCATTGGCAGAAATTCCAAAGGTGCGGTTTCAGTTCGTCCCACGACGTGCCGGTATACGTAAAGCCTTCCAGTGTTGGTTCCTTGCCGGGTTTCGGATCGTTCTCCTCGTGCCATTGTTTAGCGTAGGCGGCCCGCATCGCGTTTGGA
This sequence comes from Amorphophallus titanum, assembly GCA_024336825.1. Taxonomy (NCBI): domain Eukaryota; kingdom Viridiplantae; phylum Streptophyta; class Magnoliopsida; order Alismatales; family Araceae; genus Amorphophallus; species Amorphophallus titanum. The sequence goes on along the minus strand of JANBPO010006691.1, from coordinate 67,111 downwards.
AAGCTGCCAGTGTAATAGCTTGGTGAATCGTTTTCGCCCGTCTGCGGCAGGTATTTGATGTCGTATTCGGTGACTTCCAGCGTGCCTTTCGAGCCGTAGCAGCGATACGTTTCGGGTGACGCGCCGCCGAGATTGAGCCGCAGGTACACCGGCGCCTGCAACGACGGATACTCATACAGAGCCGCGTGGACATCGGGCATGTTGCGGCCGTCTTTCCAGCGAATGATGTTTCCGAGCGCCTGAACGCGATTGGGTTGCTCGTTGATGCCGAGCATGAACATCAAGCCGCTGACCAGATGAACGAGAAGATCGCCGGCGACGCCGGTGCCGTATTCCTTCCAGCAGCGCCAGCGCGCGAAATACTTCGGCGACATGTCGGGATCCCACGCGCGCTTCGGCACCGTGCCTTGCCACGTTTCCCAATCGAAATTTTGCGGTGAAATTCCCGGCGGAGTTGGATATTCCCACGCGCCGTTGGGATCGTTGCGTCCGTAAGTGCCTTCGACAAGCGTCAACGTACCAATCGTTCCTTGCGCGAGGATTTCTTTTGCATTGGCGCATATTACCTAGCTGACGCGCTGCGATCCGATTTGTACGATTTTGCCCGTTTCTTTCGCAGCCGCGACCATTTCGACACCGTCCGCGGCGGTGTGCGACATCGGCTTTTCGCAGTAGATTGGCTTGCCGGCGCGAACCGAGTCTACGACCACCTGCTTGTGCCAGTGATCGGGCACGGCGGCAAGGATGCAGTCGATCTCCTTGTTGTCGAGAAGCTCTTTGTACTTTCGCGTGGCGAACAGGTTCGGCTTGCCGGTGATTTCGCGCGCAAGAAGATGGCGCTCGTCGTAAAGGTCGGCGGCGGCGACGCATTCCGCGCCAGGGAGCGCGATAGCGTTGGAGAGGACGCCGGAGCCTTCCATGCCGATCCCGATGATTCCGAAGCGGAGACGGTCGCTGGGCGGAACGTTCGCAGGGAACGCGGCGGCTTCGAGGCGATAGTCGGGAAGCGCGATCACATTGGCGGCGGCGAGCGCGCCGGCTGTGGCTGCGCTGGAAGTCCTGGCGGCGCTGCCGCGGATCGTTCCGGGCGTCTTCGCGAAGAAGATGGATACCGTCGAGACGAATTCCGAGCTCGCGAAGCGCGTGGAAGACCTCCAGCGCACGCTTCAGAAGCGGGTCCGGGAAGTCCAGGGCCTCGAGCAGGTCGCGGCCGCCCTCTTGACCCTGCCGAGCCCGGAAGCGAAAGTCCAGGTTCTCGGCCATCTCGCGAAAGCCTACGACAAGATCGCGGAGCATCTCCGTACCCTGAGGGTCCCGAAGGGCTTCAAGGAAGAGGAAGTCGCGGTCTTCAAGCAGGCGATCGGGCAGCTCCTCGAGCCGCTCGCGCAGAAGGTCGCTCAGATCGGGAACCAGACCTGGGAGATCGCGAAGGCGAACGGCCTGAAGACTCCGTGGTGGGACGCGAACGTCGAACAGAACTACGGCGCGCTCTACCAGGATTTCGACGCGAACTGGAAGACCGAGACGGCCTACCTCGACGCTCTTTCCGACGGCGCGAAGGCTTCCGTCTGGGCGGACAGCGTGAAGCGGAAGCGCACGCGCCCGATGATCTTCTTCTTCCAGATCTCGCAGACGCCGCAGGCGGAGAAGCTCGCGCTCGACGAGAGCGACAAGGTCCTTCTCCAGCTCGCGACGCTGCGGACGATGGGCCTGGATTCCGAGGCGTCCGCGCTCCTGAAGGAACGCGAGGCGACCCTGAAAGGGAACGCGCTCCGGCTCGGGATGCTGACCCGCGTGTACGAGAACGTCGTCGCGCGCTCGGTGGAAGGCACGCGCGCCGCGCGGAAAGCGTTCCGCGATCGCCGGCTGGATACGGACACTCGCGAAGAAGGCCGGATCCTGAAGATGGCCGACCGGATCGACGAGACGACGGTCGCGGTGGTCGAGAAGGCCGAAGCCGACGCGAAGGCGAAGGCCGACGCGGAAGAGGCGAGGAAACGCGCGCCGGCCCAGACGAAGCCGGCTCCGGACAAACCCGGCGTCGACGCCGTGCCGGAACAAACGAACTGATCATCATCGCTTGATCATCCGGGGGGATGAAGACCATGAAGGGGACGAAGCTAAAAATCAGGGGAATCCGGGTCGCGGCGATGGCCGCGGTCTCGATCTTCTCGTTCGCGCCGACGGCGGACGCCGCGCCCCGTGCGAAGAAGGCCGCGCCGCAGGTGAAGAAGTCCGCGCCGATCGCCGCCGGGCGCGCCGCCGGAGCCGCTGATGGCGTAGGTCTGCACCTGGTACGGGCCGCCAGAGCCGCTGTAGCCGACCGTGTAGAGCTCGCCGTGGCTGTCCACCCCGGCCACGTCGCCGGCCAGGGTGATGACGCCGCCGCCATTGCCCGCCGCGTCGAACACCTCGCCGTTGTAGGTGCTGGCGCTCCTCCAGCTGACCGCGAAGCCGCCGTCCGGCAGGGCCACCGCGTGCAGGTCGCCCGCGCCGCCCGTGTCGAGCGCCATCACCGGGCCGAAGGCGTCCGTCCGCGTGTTGAACAGCGAAACGTAGTCGCCGCTCGCGTCGGCCGCCTCAACGAGTTTTGGGGCGCGATGACGCTATCCGATATAAGCAAAAAAGCGTGTCGAGATTATGTGGCGCAGCGCCAGTCTATCTCCGGAGCGCGCCGCGAGCTTGAAGACCTGCGCTCGGCCATCGCTCACCATAAGAGCGAGGGGCTGCACCACGGCGAGGTTGTCATAACCCTTCCCGACCGCAGCGAGCCGCGCGACAGATGGCTGACGAGGAAAGAAGCGGCAGACCTTTTGCGCGTCTGCTGGCGGACGCGGGAGAAGCAGGAAGGGGCATTGACGCGGAAATATCCGCTCCGCCATCTCGCCCGCTTTATCCTGATTGGGCTCTACACTGGCACGCGGTCGGCCTCGATCGCCGCGGCGTCTCCCAAGCGGGAGGAAGGCCGGTCATGGGTTGATCTGGAGCGGGGCATCTTCTACCGCCGCCAGATTGGCCGCAGGAAGACGAAGAAGCGGCAACTGCCGGCGCCGATCCCTCCCCGGCTTCTCGCGCACATGCGCCGCTGGCATAGGCTCGGCATCGCGAAAGAACACTTCGTCGAGTTCAACGGTAAGCCGGTCAAGAGCGTGAAGACCGCCTTTGCATCAGCCGTCGAGAAAGCCGGCATCGAGCATTGCTCGCCGCATACACTGAGACACACGGCGGCCACTTGGATGATGCAGAACCGCGCCCCGCTTTGGCAGGCAGCCGGCTATCTTTCGATGAGCGAGCAGACGCTTGAGAACGTCTACGGGCATCATCATCCGGACCATTATGCCGAGGCAGTTGATGCGATCAGCCGGCCGCGGAAGCCGACGAAAAAGGTGCCAACGGAAGGCGACGAATTACCAACGGATCGCCAATGATTGACGTGAACGTATAATGGAGCATGGTGTAAAATTCAACCTCTTGATTCACATGTCAATCTAGGGAAAGAATGGATAGAAGAGAGACAAGTGATAATAAATTCAATGGGGTAAAGACTGTCTTTTGCAATCACCGGGAGACAAGAAGAAATTTCACTTTCCAAATTCCTATTATCATACACCCTGCAAATTTGAAGAGGCCGTGCAAGTTCATCTGGCTAAAGAGAAGTTACCTTCATGGGATCACGAGTTGTTTGTGTCTTCTAGGTTGGATTTGATTGACGTCGCGGTGCCAATGGATGATCTGGTAGTTGATCATCCGATCATCTCTAGAGTCGTCCCATGTTGATGCCGTGTAGCAAGACTTCTACAAAGCACATGAGACGCGGCAACTTGATATTCTTTGTATGATTGATCACCATGAGCTCTCGACATATCCTCTGATGATTGTCCCGTTGATGCTTCAACACTTTTAGATTCGAGAACAAATCTTTTCCAACCAAGGGGGAATTGGTGGGAACACTGGCCAAAGATAGAAATTTGATTTGACGCAGGTGGACCAGAACCAACAAGGCTACGGTCCGATCACACTTGAAGTGGGAGACGATTCCCACCTTTAAATATTTGTAATTTTAATTATGTTTTATATTTCCCATGTAAGAGTCATTATTAGGGTGTTTGTGTGTTCCATGTGAAACTCATTAGTAGGGTGTTTGTGTTTTCCATAGAGTTTTTATATCTTCTTGTATTCTCAAGGGTTGTTTTGAATATTTTATGTTTCCTAGGTAGGGTTCCATAAGAGTCTAATGGTCTATATATAGGATGCACTTCTCATTTTGAATAGATAATGAATAGTTGAATGAAAAAAATATTGAGTTGAAAAAAAATGTTCTGTGCGAGCTGAGATAGCCTACATATCCTCTGAGATGGAGGGGTGAGATTACAAAAAAAGGTAGAAATCATGGATTCATTCTCGTTCCACATCACACTATAAGCTAGGACAAGACATGAGGGGGGAAAGTACAAATCCCCTGGTGTTGTTGGCTGAGGATTACAACATCGGCTGGCCGCAACTCCAAAGGCCCTCCAACCATGTTGGCAGTCTACATTACTGAACTGGGAGGAGTGACCTTTGCCGGCCACTTTGCATCATTTATTTATCTATCTCTCAACTATTTCTTCAAAAGATCAATGATCTGCTCAGCCGCGAATGGTGGCGCCGCACGCCCGACGCGATGGTTGGCGTGCCGACCGGCAAAGCCATCGGCGCATTTGTGCTCGATCTCGACATTAAACCCGGTGTCGGTAACGGCCACGAATGGCTTGAAGCCGCCGAAGCCGTCGACCTCGAAGACGGTAAGGCCGTGGACGGCCAGGAGCTGGAAAAAGACGAGTATGCCGGTACGGTCGACGTCGAAGACTATGCTTTGTTGCTCTATCTCATGCTGAAGGTGCACGGCCGCGTCGTCCGCAAAGGCAAATCGCTCACGCTCTATCGTCACCTCGTCATCGACGAGGCGCAGGACTTGGACGAGGACGCGTTGGGTGCGCTGACGCCGACGCTGTCTGCGCGCTCTACCCGTACGCCCGGGACGCAGACGTGGTTCACCGGTTCGGCCCCAGGTCCGACATCGTTGGTGTGGCACTCGCGTCGAGCGAAGGGCCGTGCTGGCGGTTCACCGAACGGCGCCTACTTCGAGTTCTCTGCCGACCCGGCATCGAACCTTGATGACCGCGACGCTTGGGCGCAAGCCAATCCGGGGCTCAACGTCCGCATCACCGAGGAGTACATCCAGGCGCAGGAACGCGACGTGATGTCCGACGAGATGTTCGCCCGTGAACGGCTGAGCATCTCACCGGATCTCTCCGAGCTCCGCCAGGTTGTGTTCCCCGCTGGCGTGTGGGAACGGGCGTGTTCGACCACAGTTCCGCAACCGACGTCGCGGCTGGTGTTCGCAGTCGACGTGAACCCCGAACGGTCCGCCGCGGCGCTGGCGGTATCGGGCGGGGCGACGGTCGGAGTTACTGACTACCGGC